>CAJVQA010001271.1:0-26522 GCA_910591915.1 Cetraspora pellucida | reverse complement strand
AACTAATACTAAATAATAATAATATAATAATAATAATAATAACTAATAATAAAATAATAATAAATCGTTCTATAACAATATATATATTTTTTCACTTAAAGCAGCAATCTTGTCTATGTGTTTTTATTAGTAACATATAATTACATTTTTATATACAAAGTATATTAATGAAAGTACAACTAGTCATATATATAACTTTAGTTATTATCTAATTAAGAGTTTTATCTAAAGGTTACCTATTAGATGCTATATCTGAGATTTGTCTATAGATCTTCTATTTAAACTTTCTGATTTTTAATACTTGTTTGCATATATATGCAATATTTATATTACTATTATAATGACATATCAGGTTAGGGCTATCTAATTCTATTTATATTAAAGTACTATCTCATTGGATGTTACTAAGTATCCATAGCCTTTGAATTTATTCTTGATGCAGACTTACTAAGCATAGTATTAAGATTACCTTTTAAATCCACTAAACCAGTTTTGATACCAGAAGTGTTCAAATTTCAGTAAGTGTATTTCTTTTTTATAGCTTTCTTTTATATTCATAATATCATCTACTAGTACATCTTCTCTCTATTTCTAGTATATTTACTACTTCTTTCATATTGAATGCCAACTCTTCATATTAGAAAACTTTTTTCTAAAAACTTCTTTGTATATTGATCTTCTATTCACATGGACTTAACTACAGAGCTTCATATATATTTATATGCTTCTGTAGATTACAGAATTTTTGCCTTTAGCTAAAATTGAACTGTTAACCTTATCAGTAGAAGAAGAGGTGCCTAGACCACTAGGCTATAGAACCTTATTTCTAAAAAAAATATTTTTAAACTTAACAATCTCTTAATATATATAAATAATTTTTATTAATTAAATTACTTACTAACTAGTATATAGTTTAATAACAAAATAAATAATAATTAATTAAAAAAAATTATTAAATATTAACAAATATAATACATATTTAAGAAAACTATAAACAGTATAAAAACTATACTAACTATTTATAAACTGTATTCCAGACAAATTTGCTTAGAAAATTAAATTATATTTAGTATATTTTAAATAAAATAATAATTTATTAATAATATAAAATATATTTTGCTTATAAAATATATTTTTAAAACTATATTTCATAAACTTTATTATAAAAAATTTTTTAAAATATTAATAAACTTTTATATATTAAAATTTTAAAGATTAGATTTAAAAATTTTTATTATTAAAAATTTTTTAAGATTTTTTAAATTTCATATGTTCTGAAATTAAAAAAAAAATTTACATTTTGTACAAGTCTAAATTTTTTATAAGTAAATTGCAAAAGTGTTACTAATAAAAATTGTTATTTTGAAGATGGTGATCTTAGTATAGTGGTTGAGTTGTCATTTTTTAAGTAGCAAGTTTAAGGTTCAAATCACATCTACAACAAAATTTGAAAATTAATTTGTGTTATAACAAACTGTTTCTTGATAATCGATTAGATTTGTATATCTGTAACCTTAATCAGACTATGCAAATAGAAGCTCAAAGCATCTATATCAAGTATAACATTATATATATATAGAGAAATATTAATAACCTGTATTGTATAAGACTTCAGTGCAAATCTACAATAAGACTACTAGGCACAGTAAACTAAGAAACTAAAGAGTTAGAAGCCTACTTGAAAATTCCTAAGTAAAGAGATAGCATGAACTTTTGATGATACAGTCAGACTGATGAAAGCCTATAAAACACCTCCAAAGAGATAGGCAGATAAACCAGATATCAAGATGTGTAAAGGAGCATATGACCAACCAGGCCACTAGAATTACTAGAAAAAAAAGATACATAAGTATATTATACCAAGCTATTTGAATTAGAAGTTGGGAGAGTTCTGTCAGTTCTGAGTAGTAATTAGTAAAAGATGATAAAGAAGACATCATAATGATAGGTACTAGGGTTTTGGTAAACTTTACAAGAATAGAAATAGTATAATGTAATGGTTAAACAGATAACCCATGTGACTGCAAGTATTAGGTAATTATAGCATGTTGTATAAAACTAGATCAGCTGTGTATAAGACATAAAAGTTCTAGTAAGTTTCATGTTAAGGATAAACTAGTCCTAAGGATCTCAAAAGCATCAGGTACTTTGGATGAGTATAGCTTAGAAGATGTCCTCATAATCACAAGTCAGATTATATATGCAAAGAGTTTAAATAGATAAGACTCGTAGTTGGCTTGCAGGTATAGTACTTAGTGTAGAATCTGTATAATAATATATAGGCAGACTACTTAAATTAGGCACTAAAAGTGCATATGTGACTAGTTGTAACCTTCTATATATAGAAGCCCCTAGAGGCATCTGTGTTTAAATACTTAAATAAAAACATCAATTTCCAAAGGCAGAGACTTTAATATTAAAAAAAAAAAAAATTATTATTCTTTATATAAATTAAAGTATTGTATTAAGAATTATAAGCTTAAAATTAATATTTAAAGAGTTTACCAAAAATTTGTAAATAATTTTTTTGATTAAAGATTTTTTCTAAATTTGTTTATTTTTAGCTTATAAGCAACATATATATTTTTTAATATAAAATTAAATAATGTTATAATATAATTCTTATTTTTAATTATTAAATAAAATTTTATTTAAATATTTTAAAAATTAAAAAAAATAAATTATAAGCATATTTTTAATAATTTTTTAAGCAAATTTGCCTAAAAAAGCTTACAGATTAAGAGATAAAACAATATATAATTGTATATATTCTATATATATTTATATTTAATATATTGTAAAACTATTTTATATTAAAAAAATAAAAAAACTAATTATTATTTAAATTATTATTTTTATGTTTAAAAAGATAAAACTTTTTAACTAAAATGTGATTTATTTTGCTAATTACTAAATTGTCTTAATTTATAAAACAAAAGTATACCTATTGCTAACTTCTTTTTTTTTATTTTTTTTATTAATATAATATTCAAGTAAAATCTTTTTATATATAGAATTATAAGTTCTAAAATTAAAGATTTCTAAACTATATTTGTGCTACAAGTTGATACCCAATGTGATATTACACTATCTATTTTTTATAAGTGCTATAGCTAACTATTTCAAATTAGGTTTTAGTTAGAATAAGTTAAAGAAGACCTTTAAGTAATTGTCTGAATATAATTAAATACAAGTAGTTAGTGAATAACCTTGTGTGAACTATTTGATGATAAAAGAGTTAGTATTTATAGGTTGAGAAAAGACTGTTGTATGGTTTAAAAAATTTGGTAATGTTGGTAAATAAATTTTAGTGCATTTAGATTTTGATGTAATGTTACAAAATTTTTCTTATTAGTGTTAATATATATTGCGAGTAGATTAAAGATCTTGGTAAAACCAGTTTAATAGATTATTTGAAAACTAAAGTAGAAGGGCATCAGTTTGTTTGTTAATAAGTGCTTTAATATTTTTATAGATAATAAAAGTATAGGTTCTAGTGATAATATATAAAATATATTTGAATTAAAAATTTGGTATATAAGTATGAAATTTATAAGAATATTTGATAAGATTATTAAAGTTATATTGATAATTTTTAGTAATATTAAAATATCTTGTATTGTAATTTTAAGTAATTGTGGGATGTTCATAGTATTACTAGAGTATAAAAATAAATAAAAAGTGTTTTCAATATTTGTACAATAGAAGCAGTTTAAAGTAATATAAAGGTATAAATAATAGATATTAAGATTTTGCATAATAGTAGATTATTAATAAAAATTTTGGTATGAAAAGAGTATTTTTATGAGTTATTTTCAAATAAGAAAATGATTTTAAATTTTAATAACTATTTGATGTTTGTAATATTTTAAAAGAATTTTAAGTTTGACTATTTGATAATTTTCTGAATAGTTATAAAGTTTTAACAAAGGTGCAAACTTTAAAAGAAATTAAATAGTTATTTTATATAAAGTAGTTTGGAGTATTAAATTTTAAGTTGTTAAATTTGAGAATAAGTTTTGTAGTTTCTTGTTTGGTAAGCAAATCTACTTGTTATAAAAAGAGTCTATAGAATGTGATTTAATTTTGTGAAAAGTAGTAGTAATGTTTTTAAGATGTTTAAGGTAGCTAATATTGTAAATAATATTTCAATTTTTGGTTTGTATAGGTTTAAAAGTAATGATTAAGTTAAAAGTTTTTTTAGTTTCAAGAGTGATCTTGCCTATATGTCTTTTTATTATTAGCCATATAAGATTACATATTATATACAGAATATATCAATGAAAGTACAACTAGTCACATGTATAACTTTAGTCATTATCTAATTAAGGATTCTGCCTATAGGTTACCTACTAGATGCTATACCTGAAACCCACCTGTGAGTCTCCTATTTAAACTTTTTGATTTTCAACATTTACTGCATATATATATAATATATATTACTAAGTATTATGACAAAAAAGATTAGAGCTATCTTATTACTATTTATATCTAAGTACTATTTCATTGGATGTTACTAAGTATCCATAGTCTTTCGAATTTACTCTTGACACAAACTTACTAAGTATAGTACCAAGATTACCCCTTAAATTTATCCAATTTTAGTAGATCTTGTATCTACTAGAACCAGTTTTGATGTCAGAAGTGTTTGAATTTTAGTAAGTCCATTCTTTTTTCATAGTTTCCTTTTATGTTCACTGTATTACCTGCTAGTGCACCTTCTCTTTATTTTTGGTATGTTCACCACTTCTTTCACATTAAGCACCAACTCTCAATATTGAGAAACTTCTTTCTGTGAACTTCTTTATATACTGATCTTTTAATTATATAAACTTAGCCACAGGGCTTTGCATACTTTCATATGCTTCTGTAGATTACAAAGTTTTGCCTTTAGCTGAAATTGAACCATTGATCTTGTTTGTAAAGAGTAAATACCTAGACCACTAGGCTACAGGACCTCATCACAAGTTAAAATTTTTGATTGCAATTATATTATTAATATAAATATTTAATAAGATGTTAGATAGAACTGCAAATAAGAAAATAAGAATTGCTTCAAGTTCAATGTGAGTTGAGTCAGAATATAATTGTATAGATGCATTGAATTTTATAGATATGTTATATTTACAAATTTATCTTATGCCATATTTTGTTTCTAAAGTTTGTAGATTTTTGATTGATTCATTAGTATAGAAGTATAAGTTATTTGTATTAAGTTGGATAATAAGATGATTTAGATTAGTAATTTGTTTTTAATATAATGCTGTATTAATAAATTGTTAAATAAGTTAAGCTTCATGTAATAAAAGTAATATTTGTAGTTTTATTAATAGAGTTAATTGAATAGTAGTAATGTTGTATATATGAATTAAAACTAAAATTTCTTTAAAGTTAATTTAAATAGTTATTAGATCTTTTAATTTAATGAATGAGTTGTAAAGTAGAAAGAAAAAGTAGAAATTTGGTATTGGATAATTAGTAGTTAGTAATAGTTGTAAGAATTCTAAAGTGAATATAGAAATTTCAAAGAATGATAATTGTTGTAGAAAGATTTGTTGAGAAATATAAGATATTTGATTATTTGTATAATATATATGATAGAAATAATAAAAGTTTGAGGATAGAAATAGTAATATTAGTTTAAATATATTAAGAAAACTATTAGTAAAAGGAAGATTTATATAAGGCCAAGTTTGGGTTATAGTATTAGATTAGTTTAGTTATAAAATTTGAGTAAACCATTTTGGCTAATATCTTTTATTAAATTTACAGTATTTTTTATTTTTTTTTATTTTTTATATTTAAACTAGTCTTTTGAGGACTAGGGCTTTTTTATTTAGTATTATAGGACATGGTAACTCACAGTTTGATTATTTCAGAAGAGCTATCTTACATTAGAGAATATATCTAGTCACATATACACTTTTGGTGTCTAATTTAAGTAGTTCATCTATATATAGGTTCTACACTAGTTGCCATACCTGCAACCCAACTACGGATGTTGCCTATTTAAACCCTCTGTATTGCAATTCTTATTATTATTACTAGAACATCTCTATTATATGATGTCAGTCAAGAAGTTCTAGATGCTTACTCATACCCTTAGGACTCCTGTCTTATTTTATGCAGATTATCTTCGAAATATCATTACTAGAGTCTTCTGTATTCCAAATTACAGCTAAACCTAGTTTACAACCCTTGCAAAGTTCATACAATCCCAGTACCCTCCTTTTACAACCTCACCATTACCTCATTTACTCTTGTAAGTACTCAATCCAGTTAGCCCTGCATGATGTGACTTCATGCCTGAATCAACTAGTGGCCAGGTTGATGAACTCTCTACCTAAAGGTTCTTGCCCATACAGGTCACCTGCCCTAGGTTTTCTTCTACAGATCAAGATCTTCACAGGTGGCACCATTGAAAGTTGTACTACCTCTCCACTCGGAATTTTCAAGCAGACTTCTAATCCAAGTATATACTTTTCAGATTTATTTGTATAACATTGTATACTTCCAAAGTTAGTCTTGGTATAACCAGAATTACAGGATTTACAAACCTCTAATCATGGATAAGTTTGCCAGAATAGGTCTATTTTTTCAAAATCTGCTGCTAATGGGAGTTGAACATTGGACCTACTGCTTAAAAAATAACAACCCAACCACTACATTAGGATCGCTATTCTCTAGATTTACAGTATTTGTATATAAGTAAATATTGTTTTATATAATAATATTTTTGTTATTTGCAGTTGTAATTTGTTCTAGAAAGATAATTTTATTATTTCTAAGACTATTAATAATAAGGTTGGCAGGTAAAATGTCATAAATAGTATGAGTATTTTTTGATATTGATAAAGAAAAAGAAGAGATTTGTGAAATAATTAAGGATAAGATGTTATTTAAAGCTAGTTAAAAAAAATGAAAAAGTAAAGTGTAATTTTGTATTTTATAATAATAATTAATTAGAGTATTAGATAAAAGTTAGGATGATTATATTTTGGTTAACCATTCTTTAATTCATTAAATACCAATGTTTTTAAGAATTGATAATATGTTAAATATTTGTTCAGTATTAGCTACATTGACTTTTTGAATAATGTTGCGAAGATTGGTAAATTAAAGATAAGTGAGTTAGTAAGGATTATGTTGTTAGTATTTTTTGCTAAAGAAAATATTTTTTTAGTATAGATAATAAAAAGGCATAAAAATTTGTATTGTATATTTGTATAAATTAGAATAATTTGAAATAGATATTCTAATAAAGATTGTAGTATTAAGTTAAAGAGTAATGAGATTTGTAAAGATGTTATTTTTTTATATCAAATAAAAATAAGAAAGCTTTTAATTTTGTTTTGAATTTTGTCAAAAGTTGGTTTAAAAGATTCTTTGCTATTATAAAAAATGCCAAAATATCAAATTATATTTTGTAGTTTTCTGAAAAGAATATTTTGTTAGTTTATTGAAAGAGTAGAAGTTGAATTTGTTAGAAATTTAGGTTTGATATAAAAAAGATCAAATTTGGTAGTATTAATTTTTATATTGTTAAATTTGTATAATTTAGAAGTATTATTTATAATAGTTTGCATTATATTTGCACTTTCACAATGTCAGATAATATTATTTATAAAAGCCAAAAGTGGAATTGTTATTGAAGAAAATGTTGTATTAGTTATGATATTAATAGAAGATTAATATGAAATTTTTAATAAATGGTTTTTGTTTTATTTTGAATAAAATAAGATATAGAATTATAATAAATTTTTTATAAAAGAGATGAATATGTTTTGTCTTGTCCAATTCTAGAATTAATTAGTATTTGTAAGATAAGGTCATAAGCAGTGATTACTCTAACAAATTAGTAAGAATGTAGTTCTGTAATTAGATTAATTTCTGTTGAAAGAATTCCTATTCTTTTACAAGTATCTTGTAGTCTTAATATATTAATTTTATCAAAAGCCTTAAACATATCTTGAAAGAGAATTCAGACTTCTTTATTAGTAATTATATAATGTTTGATTGTGTTATGTAAAATTTGTATAAGAAGGTATATGAGAGAGTTTTTTAAAACTGCAAAGTTTAGATTTGATAGAAGATTGTTATAAAAATAATGTTGTCTAATTAGTTTGTAAATATTTTAGTAAAGGCTTTTTTGAAGGGTTCTATTATAAAGATTAGGTAAACTTGATTTAGTATATAGTCCCAATTAGATTTTTTGAGAATTAGGAAGATATTAGAAGATTTCTAGTTTGAGAGAATTTTTTAAGATGAAAGCATTTGTTTAGAAAGACTTAAAAGATGTTTTATGCTTTAGAACTAGCATATTTTATATATTCATAGCAGGTTTCTAAAGAACTTATTGCTTTTTGATTAGGTAAGTTAGAAATAATGTTTTATTATTCTTGTTTGAAAATTTTATAAATAAGATTTTGGTAGTAGATCTCAAGTTTAAGATATGGTTCATAAAGAGAGTAGAATTCAGATGTTGGTAGAATAGTTTCTAAAAGTTTGGTTTTAAAATATTCAATAAAACTATGTTTAATTGTATTTAGAATTTCATTATATTCTGTAAGAAAGTTATTGTTAAGAAGTAGTTTATTTATATGAATATTATTATATTTTTTAAGTATTTTTTTTGTAAAAAAGTTTAGGTATTTCTTTAAAAGATTTGTTTTATTTTTCTATTTTTTCTTTGATTTCATTATAGATTAATTGTTAATATTGGTAGTTAAGTGCAATTTTGATAGCTTAAAATTTTTCTTTAACTTAAGTTAGTGAAAGTAAAATTATTTAGAGTATGCAATTTAAATATTTGGTCTAATAATTGGTAAGTAATTAGTTGAGTTTATATAATTCTTAAGAAATAGAATCTCCTTGTAATGAAAATAAAATAGTAAGTGTTTTGGTGAAAAAGAGTTATGAATTTCTTTAATAGATTAATTTTTTAAATAGAATATGTTTAGTAGAGGCTTTAATTAATGCTTTATAAATTTTGTTTTATGTAGTATTGAGTTAGTTTTGGTTTGAGATTGTTGGGATTATTGAAAATAAGTATTGAAAATTTTTGGTAGTTGTTTATTATAGTTTTCAAGATTTTTTTTAATACAATTTTTTTAAAGAAAGATCTTATGCTTATATTGTTTATAAGATTTAGGTTTATTAATTATAATAAAGATTTTAAGAATTATAATTTAGTGATTAGATTCAATTGTACCAATTAGAAAAATTTCTATATAGTCAATATTAGTGATATATAAGTTAGTTTATATTTAATTAATTCAGTTTGTATATTGTTTCAACTAAAAGTAAAGTTTGATATATTGGAATAAAAAATGTGATAAATGTTCTTAAATTGAAAGCTAATTAGGCATTAAATTATTTGGTTTTTTGGAATTAGTGATTTTTTTAAAAAAGATCTGTTAATTCTTGAATTTGGAACACTGTTAAGTCTCTTATAATAATTAGTTTATATTTGCTATTTTGAGTAAAAAAAATTAAGTAATCTTGAATTTCTTTGTGAAGTTGTTTTTTTTTATAAATTGAGAAGTATATTTGAAGAAGTCTGAAAATGTATTTTTAAAATAAAAATCAAGTTCAATTATATGACTATTGTAATCCTGAGATTTGGCAATATATTTAGAAATTTTTTTATATACAAAGATACCAATACTAGCTTGGTAAAAGTTTGTATATAAGCTCTAAAAACTGATATAATTTTGAATTTAATTATTTAAGAATTTTTTTTATTTAGAAGATATATGTGTTTCAGAGAGTTTGAAGATTTCAAAGTTGTTTTTTTATAAGAGTTCTATTAAGAAAAGTTTTTTGTTAAGTTAAAAAAGATCATTTATGCTTATTAAACTAATTTTAATTGAAATAGAAATATGTTTAGATGTGATTATTGATAGAATAGAAGAAGGTATTGTAGTGATATTTGGATGGATTGGTTGATTGAATATAAAGAGGTCAATAAAGTTTATGCTAGAAATTGTTTAGTTAAAAGGTGTTAGTAATAGTAAATAACTATATGTATTATAAAGAGAAGAATCTATTTTTGTATAATTTAGTAGTATTTGGTCTGTAGTTTTTAAGTAGATGTGTAATTCTGTTTTTTTAGAATTTATGAATTTTTTTATTGGATTGAAAAAGTTATTTAAATGTAAATGTTAAATAAATTTTTTGAATATAACAAGTTTAATAATTTAAAATAAGTTGTGTTGTTTTAAGAATTTAATATAACATTTGTTTATCTTGATAGAAGATGAAGTATTAAAGATAGAAATAGTATTTGTAAGGTCTTCTATAGAAATGCTCACCATTTTAAGCTTAGCTTGCATAGCTGTAGAGGATACTATAACTTGTCTGATACATTGGATCTGGTTATTAAGTTTATAGTTCTTCATTATAATAGGCTTTACTGCCTGTCTACTGTTATCATTCTTGGTTTATTAAAAGTAAAAATATCATAATTTTAGAGGTGACAGTTGCTTTAATTTTATCTGTAAAAGAACTTATTAAAAAAGAATTTCTTTTTAAAGATCAGAATTTTTAGATAATTTTTTTTAAAAAATAATATTATCAGAATTAATATCTTTAGTAGTAGATGTAGTTGAGTTTCTTCTTCTTTTTCTTCAGATTTATTTGGTTTTTGTATGAAAAGTATGTTATTGTATTGAGTAAGATTAAAGATATTAAGATGTTTAATTTAGAAATTTTCAGCTTCTAATTAGTATATTTTGTTATAATTAATTTTAATTTATTTAAAAGATATTTTAAATTAGAATCAAACTTTATAGTAAATGATTATACAAGCTAGTTTATATACATCAGTAATAGTGTCTATAATTTTTTTAAAAGATTTTTCCTTAAATAATTCTTAAATACCATCATTTTCTGTTACTGCTTATAAATATTTTTTTAAATATTAATAGAAATAATATATAGTTTAAGTAATTTCACTATTTATTTTGTTTAGTAATACAAATTTTTTTTCAGTTGATGTGGCTAATTTTCTTAGTTCAGTTGTAGGTTTTGGTTTTAAAAATGTTGTTGCTAATTGTTATTTAGATTAAAATAATTTGGTTTCTAATAAGGGTAATCTTATTCTTTTGTATTAGATTCTAATACTAGATGAGATTTGAAAGATATAAAAATAATAAAATATTATTTTAAAAATAGCTTTAGATCATTCTTAAAGTGTAAATAAGATATTTGAAAGAAAATAAATTTTTGGTAAAAGTTTCTTATAGTCTTCAATAAGTTTTTGAAATATTAGCATTTTGATATAGTTGCTTGTTTTTGTTGATCAATTTTTTTAAATTGAATTTTGTATTTTTCAAAGAATTTTTGGAACTAGATTTTGTAAGTTTTGATATAGAGTTTAAATAAAAGAATTTTGAAGTTATCTTTAAATTTTTTTGCAGAAATGTTCAATATAAGTTTAATGTTAAATCTATTGTTATTTGAATATTAAATAGTAGCTTATTTGCAATATAATCTATATCAAAATTTGAAGTAAAATATAGAAACTTAATGTCAAGTTTTTTTATAAATTTTTTAAAGTTTTTTTTTTTTTTTAAATATTAATGATGAGGCCATGCCTTTAACTTTATTGAAATTCAATTGAAGTTTTTACAAAAAAAAGCTTGCTTTTAAATTACATATAAAGAATAAAGACTCAGACTAATAATCTGCGACCTAAACCTACAAGAGTGGCCAAGGCTTATCTAGATTTGGGTGTTAGTAATAATATATGAGAGAGGGGTATGATATTTAATCCATTGGATGGTCCAAAGATCAATTTTGATAATGATTTGAGATATTGAAATAGAAGGTAATAATAGACTAGAAGGATAATTGTGAGTTGAGTTTGTAGAAGATGTAATTGAAGACTGTGCTGATCATGAAATACAATATGTGATCCATATTTGTTCATATATTTGTTGGTTTAAATGAAGAAGAAATTTAATAGAAAGTGAGGTAAATTTTTTAAAGTTAATAATTTTATAAATATGATTTAGATATAAATGTAAGCATATTATATTAATGACAACTTTTTTTTATTATTTGCTAAATATGATAGAATGAAATAATATAATCAAAAAATATATAAATAGTTAAGTTGAATAAAAAGTATTGTTATAAATTGGATAACTAAATCTTTAAGAGTTTCAACTAAAACTTTAAAAGAAATAGGATTTGATTGGTTAAATTCAGGATTAGTTTTGAGAATAAAGTCAGTTAAAAACTTAAGTTTATTACTAATCATTTTATTGAGTATATAGTTAAATGAATATTTAATAGAAGGTCTGTTGTTGGGTTTTGAATCAGTTGGTTCAATAGGAATTTCTTATTTAAAGTCAAAATTTATAAGATATAATTTTAGAAGTAAAAAGACTTGTAAGACTGATAATGTGCTCAATTTACTATGTTGTTGTATTTCAGAAGTAATAAAATAATTTAAGAACTAGTTAAAGTTATTTGTTATATTACATTTTTGTATAGTTTTTTTTTTTTTTTTTAGTTATCTTTTTGTTTTAGATTATCATTATCTTGGTTTTTTTGTATTTTGTTATTTTTAGTTTAATTATTATTCTTAGATTCATTTATAATTTTGAGTTTTTGTAACAATTTTTTGAGAAATTTTTTAAAAAGTATATATTTTTTTTCAGCTAATAGTTGTTAGCATTTGATTTTATAATATAAATTGTATTGTTCTTAGTTCATAAGTATTAAGAGAGTTAGATTTTTAAGTTTAAGAAAATAAATATATTGTATATAAGCAAGGAAGCTTCTTTTACTATTATAAAGATTAGAGCTTGTGAATCTAATGAGTATTTGTTATTTTAAGAATAATATATAATATATTCTTGATTTTGTATATAATATATATATGTGTGTAATGTAAGAATTATTTGAAAAAGATAAGATTTGTAGAGGTTTTTCTAATATCAATACAGAAAGTAAAAAATAGGTAAATAACTTCATATTTTAGTTGAAATTTGAATCTTGAGAAACTTTTAAAAAATTTAAAGAGTTTTATATTAAAGTCTATTTTTATAGATTTAGATGCATCAGAAGTGTTTTTAAAGATTAATTGAAAGTATACTAGAATAGTAATATGTTATGAAGTGAAGTAGATATAATATTTTTTATAAAAACAGATAATAATAATAGGTTCATTGAGTTTTATAAAAAAATGAAAATTATTTTGAGAATCACATATTTTAGAATTAAAATTAATAGATAGAATTTTGAGAATACAAATATTACTATTATAAATAATAGTATTGAAACTGTTACTATGTTTGGTAATGTATTTATTAAAGTTAAAAGAATCAGATTCAACAGTATTAATGCTTAGTATTATGTACAACTATTTTTTAGAATAATATTTATAAAATTTAAATAATACAAATTATTTGTATAATATTATTTTAAGATAAATTTCTTAATTTTAAGGATTGATAAATTAGTTAGAAATGATTTATTAAGTATAATATATTTATAAAAACTAATTAGATGTTTAGAAAAATTTAATAGATATCAGAAAAATGAAATTTTTGAAACAAACTAATAATTTTTTCTAAAATATTAATAAAAAAATCTGTAAAGACAGGTTTGAGTTTTTGTCTTTTATTCAATATCTTTATAAGTTTTAGTTTGTTTATAATAAAATATATATCAAAATGACTAGAACAGAGAACTTGTTATTTTTCTAATAGGTAGTAAGATATATTTAATTAGTAAAATATATAACAAATAAGCAAAAACCAAGTTTTGATTTTTGAAACTTTTCTCAGTAATCAAGTATTGTAAGAACTTAAAACTTAATCATTTAAAAAGAAAAAAGTAAACTGAGCAACTTTATTTTAGAGGTATAAGTAAGATTTACTTAATAAATTATTGAGAAATAATTAAATATTTTTTAACAAAATTTGATACAAATGATTTATAAAGAGAGTTACAGAATTGGTTTTATTGCTAACTTCTAAATTATCTAACCTTTTTACAGGTTGTTATAAAATATAAAGTATAATTTTAGAATTTATAGTTATATTCTTTTTAACAATTTATTTTATAACAAACCATTTGTTAAAATCAATTATTATATGCAATGTATATGTAATTATATATTTAGTGATTAACTAATTAGTATGCTATGCTGTGATTAACTAATAATGGATTTTTGGTCACATGATTTTAGATGGGCATTCTCATGAACATGATGGGCATGCCTTGACCTAAAGATATGCCCATATGGCATGCCTAATTTTTTACCTGTGCCCCGAACCCTATTCGTAAGTATAAAATTTATTGAATTAACTCATTTATAATAAGCATTCAAGTTTGCAGCATTTATCTATACATAGCATTCTTACATGAGGTTTATGTTATAATATTTGATAATTGTTAAATATAAAGCTATGAAGCATAGTTTAGAATTTGGGTTTTTTTCATAGCATTGAAATATTAGTAGATATTTTTGCACAGAATGTCAATATTTGCGAAGCATAAATAAAAATGTAACGGCTAAGCATAAGTCGTATATTACGGCACAAGTCGGATGTACGACATAGGTCGGATGTTACGGCATAAGTCGGATGTTACGGCATGAGTCTATGTTATGATATAAGTCAGATGTTGCTACGTAAGTCAGGTATTTTACATAAGTCAAATGTTATGGCACAAGTCAAATGTTACAGCATACGTCGTTATGGCTTTTTGAGTTACGTCTAATTGACGTTATAACTCCACCAAAAGTCTGCACCTATACTCAGACATCAAAATTACAAAATCTTGTACAACAAACAAAATTAGATTCTTCAATATTTATGTAAGATACATCTCAACTAATACAAAATATTCATATAAGCAATTTAAAATAATAAAATAAAATGCATAAATGTAAAAAATCATGAATTTACATATAGAACAGTGATACATATAATAAAAATACATTGAAATAGTACAAAAATGCAACTAGTTATAGTCATGATATAATTAAGTAACCCAATAGTATATAAATAAATTTGCAATCTAAATACAATGTGAATATTGTGCACGTCGTGTTTACTAAATTCCTTTCTTATATATAACTTGAATCGTTATAGTGACTATGATGCATTCTATTATCTGAATTTTCTAACGCTGCTTGTTGGCAATCGTAGCAGTTACAATTGTGATTACGTGATATATCAGATAATATATCATGAGATTGATCATAGTACTATATAAAATGGAAATTTAGCAAACTGTTAAAAATATTTATAATTTCATTTATTCTTGTACATACCCTATTATCCATATAACCATTTCGGGAATGATAACCACTATCTCCATCATATCTATAGTCATCGACATGCGTTATTCTCGGATTATTTGTTGCACCGTAGCGTTTCAGATTTCTTCTCTCACCTCCAAACCTTGATGTTAGGTCACTTACGCGTCCATGCCTCGATATCGGACAATCTCGAACGCTGGGAGACATCTGAAATAATAAAAATATATTTTATTTAAAACTCAAAATATGCAATTAATTATACATGATTTGAATGCCACAAAGTGAAAAACCGTAATTCTTGAATTTCAGATTTAACATTTCACAAAGTACGGGAGAATCTAGCATAACCATAAAAATCATTTGGGAAATAGACTAGAAAAATCAACGTTTGAAAGTAAGCGTACAAAATATGGCTTTCCTAGTCCATCTTCCATTTACGTAGAGTTTAAAATATAGTTTAATACAATCCAAAATCCACTTGAACATTCATATAATGCTGTTGAAAATGCGTCTGAATGATAAGGGCCATGACATATATTACCTAATATCTATTACTATGAGACTATACCCTCCTCACCTTAAAATGCTCAATTTTGTTATACAAAAATAGAATATTTATATTATGTTCAAATAATTCGTAATTTGAGTGCTGCAAAGCGAAAACTGGAAGTGAATATTTAAGTTTTCATCATGGCGAGTTTAGTCCGTTTAGTCTTGTGAATTCTGATGTTACGTAATTAATCATGTATAATCAGTGTCCTAGTCGTTTAGTAAAATTTTGTACGAACGTATTGTTATTGTTACTGAACTATCCAAACATTGTTTATCAGTACGTAATATCGAAGTTCTTCAGGGGCTAAATTCGCCGTGATGAGAACTTAAATATTCACTTCCAGCTTTTTGCTCTGCACTCATTTTAATTGCTATATTATAGATCATGTAACCTAAGATTTTGGCTGACCCCCATCCCAAAAATATCTGTCATTGCCCTAAGTAATATCTATACCCCGCACGAAATTCAGATGTGATAATATAAAAATAAGAATAAATGTTCTTGTAACAACCTGTTACATGTAACAACCTCGCATTAGCCAATAGGGTTGGGATACATGAAGTTTTACTTATTTTTATTGGTTGTATTAATTGAGTTGTTACAAATAAGTGTTAACAGGTTGTTACAATTTAGATTCGTCCTAAAATAATGAAAGTCAGAAGAGCGGTGTTTCAATTACATATTATCATAGAAGTCAGTATCCTGTAAAATCGAATTTTTCGAAATGAAGAATTACAGTTTTGTTGCTTTACGGCACTCATTTTTTGTTACTTACTGATCGTCGTTCATCGCTCATCAACAAGAACCGATCCCTCATGTCTGCTACTGATGGTCCACGTTTAGAAGGATCCGTGTAGGCTCGATGAGGATTCAAGTCGTGTTGTCTTGGTGATGGCAGATCCAGACTATTATATGAATTTGATACCCTTGATGGAATATAATCATAGGACTCGTAGCTATCTTGATCTTCATAACGATGACGATGAGGAACTGGCTTATGAACTGGCTCATTACTATACCTTCTCAACCCTCCATAAGAGGATACTGTTTTTTGGCTAGGCACAAAATTTTCAACAGGCGGTGTCATGATTGGCAGTGAGTTCTCTGCTTGCTTTGGTTGGTTAATTATGGGAAGATCATCTGTCTCTCCGTTTTTAACACTAGGTAATTCCAGCTGGTTGTCAACTATATCAACAAATACTGCTGTTTCTTTTACTTTATCATAATGAAGTGACGTTTCTTTTACTTCATTGTCACGATTAAATAATATTTCTTTTACTTCATTATCACTATTAAATGATGATGTTTCTTTTGCTTCATTATCACGATTAAATGACGTTGTTTCTTTTACTTCATTATCACGATTAAATGATGTTTCTTTTACATCATTATCTTCATTGTCATCATTAAAAAACGTTGCCTTTACAATAGGTTTTTCTTCCGTCTTAACTTTAATTACGTTCGGTTTAAATACCGCCTTTTCAACTCTGTTCTCTGTAAATAATTCTGCTGTTTTAACCTCAACAACCTTTTCATCACGTAAAAACGGATCATCATTAGCATGAATACCGATAGAGAACCTTGAGATTAAGTTAGAAGTAGAAGATTTACTGTTGGATGGTTGTGAAAGTGTACTACTGGGAGTTGATGATGGAGAACTTGTAATGTTTACATTATTATAATTTTGTGTAATTTGTCTACTAAAAGGTGATATAGTTTCTGAAGGTAATGTTGAAGGTTTGACAAGTATTGGCTTGGAGGTTTCTGGAGTGTTCGCTCGTGAAGTTTCTGATGCCATTTTCACATATCTCGTGGGAATATTGCTATCCGGGTCATCATCAATAATAGGTAGAGTGGGTTCAGGTAATGTGGATTCTGAAGACGAATAGTTCATTGCTGCCATCTGTTTCTCTGATATGGCTGCAAGAGATCCAAAAACTTTTTCTGAAGACGTATATTTAGGATATGACACCTAAATGATCGTATTGAATAATAAAAATGTTATAAGTGCATAATAGTGAACCGGATTTGATCCACATGAAACTACCTGATCTTCTAGAAAATCTTCTAGGCTTTGTGGTGGTGGCATATCTTCACCTGCAAATGGCGCCCACTCTTTCATTTTCGTAATACATGGCCCACATTTCTTTAACGAATCGTTGAATGAAGCAAAAAAGCCTTCTGTAAGACGGCAAACGGCTTGCGATACGACTGAATGTGTCTTTCTTTCACGCTTTATTACTTCATTTGTGTATTCAGTTTTTGCACGACTAATTTCTGAGCCGACAGTAGTCATCGACATCATATATTTCTATAAGAGTATTGGTTGATTAATATTATAAATACTATAAAAAACATATATACAAACATTTAATCTTTACATCATATGACTCTAGTGCTGATTGATTATCTCTCTTAGTTTTCTTCTCATAATCCTTGCCAATTTTTTTGATTTGCTTATCTAGGTCGCCGACATAATCATTATGAGCTTTTTCATCTTTCTGTAAATGATGATTAAGTGGTTAATCCTTCTTTTTTAAATGGGATATAAATGCTAATAATAATAATAAAATTTTAATTTACATCTGCTTTTTTTGAATACTTGTCCCAAAGTTTTTGAAGTAAGTCAAAATCTTTTTGTAAACCTTTATTCTATTTAGTAATTTAGTAAAATTTAGTTGATTTATGGTGAATTAAAAAAAAAGTATAACTATTGTAATATAGCCATTGATATAATACCAATTTTCCTAAAACATCTGCATGATTTTCATAAAACTGGGATGAAGTCTGCATGCACATAACTATATTATTCAATAATATTAATAGAAGTTTTCAAATATTTCCAAACATTTATAAAAATCATTAAACACTAACCATACGTATTTTCTAGTCCTTTTCCATTCCCATAATCCTTCAAAGCCTTACTAAAATTCTTAGAAGCCTTGCTTAACCTATCCATTAAATCTCGGTAAGCATCGGCTGCCATCACTAGACGTTCCAAATTAATTTCTGCTTTACGCACATCATCAAGTACTGGATGTTTCGAATCTTGGTTATCTTGAGAGGGAAAACTAGTAAAAAATGAAGAACCAAGAGTGGGAGACTTTGGTGGAGACCCAAAAAAGGTGAAGCGCTTCTTTTTTTGCATTAAAGCCATTAATTTTTAAGGAATATCGAGATTGATATTTTCACAAGCAACGATTAATTGTTTCTCGATATGCATAAATTCCTCAGAATTGCACGTTATGTCTATCTTCTGATAGGAATGTGACTTCAAAAGATGTCTAATGACATAAGCTAAAATGATACTCCTATGGAGTGAGATATTAAAACGGGTCTGGTGAAGAATTTCTTTGGCATTGAGAATTTATCCAAAATCTGAATTGTATGACGAAAGAGGATACAAAGGGGTCATTTTCAGGGGGGAAGAAGTTGGTTATGCATGATGACAAGATCATTCGAAGATAGTTGTTTTCGTGAGTAGTACAAATTTCCAAAATAGAATAGCCAATCAGCGTGTTTTGATTATCCTTTCAAATTCAAGTGCCAGTTTCTACGTAGTGTTACTGGCTATTAGGTCGGGACGGCACCACCACGAAAAGGAAGGGGGTTCAAAATAATGTAATACGGGTTAAAGGAGCGTAGGGTTTTTATTTATTTGTTTATTTATAACAATTAGAACTTATTATTAATTTTTATTTTATTTGTTTAGGACGGGTTATTATTCAAAGGTGATTCGGTTTTTCTAATACGATACGATACAGGACAATTCAATCATACCATACAAGAGGAGGAATTCGAGCCATTTTTATAGAGAATTTGCAAGGGAAAAGAAGGGAGTTTCGAACACAGCTTGGGCACCCTTTTTCATTGTCACTAGAGATGGGCCACGCGCGGGATTTTTAATTATGAGATTATTTGGCCTGTATTAGCATATCATCTGGCCTGCATTAAATATCATCCGGCCTGCATTAACATTAATGGGCCAATTTCTAAGACTGGGGTAAAATCGCCACCCAAAAAGTTTCGAATATCACGTAGCAAATATGTCGAGCACAAAATCCATGTAGCTTAACAAAAAAATACAAACAAAAATTTAAACGATAAGTAATAAATTAATCTATCTTACAACACATTATATAATCCAGACTTATACTATAACTAATAGCTAGCATGTTTAAACTTAACTTTACTTTCATATTCTCAAACACTTAGCTTCTTCTTAGAACACATTCACTATTATAACTATTTACAACTTAATAATTTTAAATATACACTTATAATATTAATCAAACTCAATTACAATAAATATTATATATACTTATTATACAAGTTTCAATCTTTATTTGAGTATTTTTTTTCACAACTATTAGATTATATTTATTATTCATCTATACTCATTTCTTTTAAATTCTCTTCAATAAATATTAATATACCTAATATCAATCAAATTATAAAGGATAATGAACTTGATTACATCTACTATCAATTAATAAAAACTATCTTAGAAGGTCATGATAAAACTATCATAGCTGAACAATACTACAATCATATTTAACTTAATATTTGCTATAACAAATTTTTATTTTATAATCATCTATCATTGCTTTCTTATTTACAAACTATTATTTCTTTTTTACAACATATTCATAGCTTTGGCTATTTATCAACAACTTCTATACTTATATATTAATTATTTTTATTAAAAATAACTATAATAAAGTTATATTTATCTTTTATTTGAATCTAAATTATTATCTAATCATTTTATTATATCAGTTCAAATTATTTGTTATTTTTTAAACATCTAACTAAAATTAAATATATTAACATTTGTCTTTTTTATACTAGCACTTTTAGCTCATATTTCTAATAATTTAATATAACCTAAAACCTCTAATACCTTGTCTCTAAATCTTATAATTTGAATTTATAATATTCAAAAATACAATGAAAACTTTAAATAACAAGTCTGAAAAGATTATTGTATCTTTTATTTTTTAAATATTATTAGTATTACAGAAATTAAAATAACAAAAAACAATACTATTATCAAATTTTACAATTCAAAACACTACTCCTAATTTTGGTCTTATACTAATAGTTTCAAAACAAGAATTGCACTTATGATTCAAAAACAACTTATACTTTATCATCACAAAATTAAAAAAATATTTAGCTTGTATTTATTAAGTACTATTACTAAATTAGTATTTGCAAATTATAATTTTTAAATATTTTATATTTTAAAAGTATTTATTTATATTTAAAATAAATAATTATTAAGTATTAAATATAATATAAATTAAATATTAAATTTAAATATTTTATAAATACTTGTTTAATATATATAATAAAATTATTTTATTTTACTATTTATTAAATATTATAATAATTAATATTAAATAAGCAGTTAATTATAATATTTTACAAATATTTATTTAATATTTATAATAAAATTACTTTCTTTTACTATTTACTAAATACTATAATAATTAATATTAAATAAGTAATTAATATATATGATAAAATTACTCTATTTTATTACTTATTAAATATATACTATAATAATTAATATTAAATAAGCAATATATTTAATATATAAAATGCATATAGTATATTATAGAAAAAGAAATTATTTATATATATTGGTTTCATATAACATTATATACAAATTACTTATTAAATAAACTCAATTATATATATAGTGAAGAAAAGTTTATATTTTTGTAAAATAAATCATAATTGAAAGAATGTAGTACAAGGGGTGTGATGACCTAGTGAAGTGATCAGGTTGTCAACCTCTAAGTAGCAGGTCTAGAGTTCAAATACCATGAATGACGAATTTTTGAAAATAAGGTCTATGTTATAGTAACTGTCTCTGTTGATCAGTTGGATTTGTGTATCTATAACCTTTGTTGCACCATCTTGAATGGGAGCTTGGGGCATCTATGCAAAGTGTAATATTATACCTATATAGAGAAATATTAATAACTGGTATTGCATAAGACTTCAGTGCAAACTCATGATAAGACCACCAGGCATAAAAAGCAAAGGAACTGAAAAGTTGGAAACTCACTTGGAAATCCTAAGTAAAGAAGTAGCATGGACTTTCGATGATACTACTGAACTATCAAAAGCCTCCAAAAAAGAATTACTAGGACCTTAGATGGATTAGATGACAACATGTATAGAGAAGCATATACTAATCAGGTTATCGGGTTCACCAGATAGGCCATTTGGATTGGTAGTTTGGAAAGTCTTGTGGGTCTTGTAGGTCCAGAAGTAGGGGTGTGGAAGTTAGAAAAGGAAGGTATCGAAGTTTCTGTGAACTTTACAAGAGTATAGCAGTTTAATGGTTAGCTCTGACTGCAAGTAATGGTCTAGGCCAAAGTGGTACTGGGTTAGCTGTAAGTATGGAATACAGAAGGCTCTGATGGGCTTAGTATAAAGTTAAATATGACTTAGTGACCATGGTATATTTGCAGCAATGGCTGCAAGTGATGGGGTAGAGGTAGATATAAGAACTAGAGTGTTTAAATAGAGAACCCACAGGCAGGTTTTAGGTATAGCAACTAGTGTAGAACCTTCGGATGGACTGCTTAAAATAGACAATAACTAAAGTTGTATAAGTAGCTAGTTGTACACTCTTTTCATGATTGCCTCTGTAGCTGTTGTACATAATAGTTATATGCCGACTGATTATCAATAAACTTCTGAGTTGCAATTACTTACCTTAATATTAAAAAAAAAAAAAAAGAATATAGTACAATCTACAATCATACACCAGTACCTGATCGACTCATATAATCATGAACCAAAAATAGATAAAAAATATATAATCGCCCTGATGATTTAGATAATCTCATGACCCATGCATGCCACCAAACTGAAATAAGATTACAGCATCTAGATTTCAGAATAGCAAGAGCAAAAATAATGATTTAAAGAGATTTGCATTGGTAAAAAGGATAAAAACATTGTTATGTAGTAATAGCAGTAAGATGATAATAATCTGAAGCCATTGATGATTGAAAACTGATGGGAAGGCAAATAGCCAAAGATCTAAAAATAGAATAATTAGTATTCCAAAAAAAATATATAAAACAAAATGAATATAATAAAGAAAAACTTATTAAGTAAATAGAAAGATCCAATACCCTTATACAACAATGAAGTATTTGTTGTAAATGATCAGTTGTTGTAATTGGGAAAAGATATTAGTAGCTGTTAAAAAAAATCAAAGTGCAAAAATAAAAGAAAAAAAAAAGCATACTTACCCAAATCGTATCTAACACTTTTTTATATTTGTTTTGCATTATATTCAAGGGAAAGTTTATTAATTCATCGGAAAAATGCATATAAAGAATATAATAACTGAGGCTAAGCAATAGAACATGATAGTGCTTAAGTTTTTTTATACAAAATCAAAAGAAAATGCACTAATCGATTAAGAAAACACATACTAGCAAACTGTTCTTATCCTATAAATATCATATTCTACAGAAGTTTCTTGTTGATAGATGGTTACTGAGACTGTTCTAACATTCTCTTTACCAGATTTATATAATATTGTTGAAGTGTTTTCAATAATTGTTGGCTGTAATTATTACAACATATTTTAATTTGAAGCTGTTTTTCCAAATTGTTGCTTGTAAGATACAGGTTTTTCATATAAAATATATAATTATAGTGATTATACTAAATAATTATCTGGTGCTGTTGAATAATGATCTCTAACTAAAGTTTCTGGTACTATTTATGATAAAATCTTATAAAGTTTGTGTTTTTCTGCATATAAAGCTATATTTGCTAGTATTAAAAGCACCAAATTCGCAATTTACAAATAATAATAACTAAATAGGCAATTTTTACCTTAGTTGACATTAAGTAAATAAGATAGAATGAAGACCACTTAACTTGAATGTTAAGAATTCAATTTTATTTTATTTTATTTTTTGAATAACAATACTTTTTAAATATTTTAGCTTGTTTTCATACTACTATAATTTCACCAATAATGAAGATTACAATTTAATAGTATATTACTATGTGATTGATCAAGCACTAACAATTATACTTTTTAATTAACAGTTATTTAATAAACATTATTAATATATCTGTTTATAAAGAAAATGTCTGATGCACTAAACTTTGGTATTATATGCACTATATTCGCAATTGAAGCAATAAGAATTAAAGTATAGTGTTCAATATGTTTAATAATTGCACAGTTATAAAAATAATAATGATGTATATCAGATGGGTATGCAAAGTCATACTAGTAAATGAGAGCAAACTTGAGCTTCTGATTTAGTTTTGGCGAGGTAACCCAAAGAATAAAAAGAATCTAAAAATATAAAAATATTTAAAATTAATAATATTATTATCAAGCTATCTGCTAAAATTAAACAAAAAAAAAACCAGAATATATACCTTTGCATAACATAAACCATTATCTGTTAAATAGTCATCTTGTTCTGATGTATCCATTTCAACACAAAAATTCAAGAAAACCACTTGTCTATAATAATTAGAAGATGCATGAATAGCGATCTTATAGTCATTATCTAGATAAGCAAACTTGAACACTTCAATCAAAACAGCCTCATTCTCAATATCTTGTAATAACCAATGTTCGATACTTTGAAGACAATCATAAATACAATATTTTAGTTTTTCAAAACTATGCACCCATAAATTATCTAAATTTGATGCATTTGCTAGCTAGTTTATAACTTGATCGATCATATGCTATGTCATCTTTCTGATAGCTTTGTTTGCTGTAATACCATAATATGAGCTGTTATTAGAACTTGTTTGAAATTTTAACATGAGTAACATAAAGATATTCTGCTGAGTTACCTTACAAACTTTAAAGTTCAATTGAAATTAATATTGGTATTCACTTAATTGTAGGTACTCATTATTAGATTTTCATATTATGCAATATTGGTTAAATAACTATAATCTATTAAGGAAAAAATACCTATAGTTGCTTGCATTTGCATGTTTATATTGCATTTATTTGTAATGCGAAATGGTTGTTTGACATTAGTTTTATGCAATAATTCATAAGTTTCACTTGTAAATCTATTGATAGCTCTGAATTGACAAATTGATAGTATTAAGTAAAAACATCAACTATATAACTTAGGTAAATTTAAATTTGATAATGAAAATTTTGCTAGAAGTTTTATAAATAAATCATACTATTCAACTATCAATCCTTGGTAAAAAGAAAAGAAATAATTAGTTAACAAATTTATGTTATTTTTTATTTTATTTTTTATTAATTTATTTTTATTGTATTTTTATTTTATTTTTTATTTTTTATTTATTTTTGTATTTTAATTTATTTTTATTTTATTTTTTTTATTTTTTATTTTTTATTTATTTTTGTATTTTTTGTTATTTTTTATTTTATTATTATTATTATTATTTTATATAAGTGATTGTTATTAGTAAACTTGCCTCAAATTTACTAAGATCCAATTTTGTATACTTAGGTCATCAACTCTACATATACATATCGATCCATAATGAGTAAAAATCATATAGATTTTTGTTTAGATTTTTTTTGGGTATTAACTTATTCAAGGCGAATAATATCATTTTCATTAAAGCCCTATATTCAGCTGCAGTCAATCAGTTAAGTCTTTCAAATTCATTTTTGAACACTAAGATTTGGATAACAAGGGATTTGTGAAAAACATTTTTCAAGGATTCTTATTGAATAGTTATCATACTTCAAATTTAAAAGTTCAACAGTAAATCATAGTTGATGTTGGAAAAGTTCTAGATCTGCATGATGCATGTGATCAGGCATACACATAGTATAAACATTAAAGTATCTATATATAAAAAAATTCAATTAGATAATTATGCACTAACCAAAATTAATTAATTTATAAAGTTACTAATAGTCTCTTTCACAGAGCATTCCTTATATAATGTACTGAGATTTGCTTACTATTATTACTATTACTTGTATTACTCTGATTACTCTATCTTAAAATATCTTTAGTTATATTTTCATTGCAAATGATCATATTTTTTTTTTCAAGATGTACATTATTCATTGAATTACAGTTTACTAAGCAAAAATGACATGGATGTAAAGAATTTGATGTTCCATAGATAGCACACATCAAAGATGCTTCAGTCTAATCAGAAATTATAAGTGTCAAATATAGGTAGAACCATTTAATATTATCATTGACATATAGATGAATACTAGTATTACTTAGAAACCTTAGTAGTCTAAGCATAGTAGAAATTGTCTTATAAAAAAATTTTCATGCTGCCGTTCAAAATTTGGCTGATTTTTTTTCAGATGTACTATGATACTTGAGAGTAAGAATATACCCAAGTAAAATTTTTGCATTAATCTTGTTGCGGTGAGCCAAAGAAATATTTCTAATTGTCATAAACACAAGATGCCTTGATGCCTTGCCCAAATGATCGCAGAGGGTAGCATCTGAATAAAGAATTATTGGCATTATGTGAGCTCTAATTAGAAAATTTTGCTCTACATATTTTCACTAGTCAGAATCATGCATATCAGAATACTGACAATCACCGAATATCTTTAATTATAAAATAAAAATATTTAATATATACTTGTTAATATATACTTATTATTATTATTATTATTATTATTATTATTATTATTATTATTATTATTAT
>CAJVQA010001270.1:0-26538 GCA_910591915.1 Cetraspora pellucida | reverse complement strand
CTGTTTACATTTTTACAGACTCACAATCTGTAATTTCAAAATATCATAGTATCTGCTCATCATCATCCAAACTCTCTCATACTCATACTCCATACTTTTCTATTTGGCAAACTCTCATCAACTTCATTAACTCATATAATATTCAGCTTACTTTTCACGAAGTTACTGCATACCAAGATGATCTATTTAATAATCTTGCTGACCAACTTGCTCATTGTCACCAAACTTTATCCTTTTTAACATTTTTAACTAACAATCCCTACAATCTTGTCTATACACCATTTATTGACCAATTTCCTATCGAAATTTCTATTTGATGCTCTATTCATACTATCTGTTAAGCCTACATTATAACACTTTGGACATCTCAACATTATTTTCAATAGTGGTATACCATTGCTCCTAATATTAACTAGGAAGCCACTTGGCTTTACATCAATAATAATCAAAAGGTTTCTAACTTTGCTTATAATTTCCACTTATTTACTCTCAAAACCTTCTGAGTTAAAATCCTTCTGGATAAACTACCTGTTCCTCATATCCTTCACAAACATAACTCCTCTTACTCTTCTCTCTGTCATTAATACAATCAAAATAGCTTTAGATTACACTGGACTCTTTGTTCTTCTACCCAAATAATTTATCACCTAATCTCTAATTCTCTTAATTGTATTTTAAATGTTACTGCTCTTGACATGTCCTTCAATCTTGTTTCTAATCTATATCAAGAAATTCTTACACTTAATAGCTTTAAATTGCATAACTTTTCTCAAATGCTATCTCTTATTTCCACTCTATCTGGCTTAGTTTCTATTGACCTTATCTCTACTATCTATCAAACTTTTATTCCTTATCGTATAGCTACTTCCCTTTCTACCAAATTTCTTTTTTATTTAAACCAACAAATATATAAACAAAATGAATTCTATATTGCATTTTACATTCTGCACAGCCTCAAAATACACTTATTACAAATTTAACTCATAATTCTTCTGCTAGTTTACCCCCTATCTTAGTACTACAAATTATTACCAAAATTGACCTTTGGACTATCCAATGGATTAAATATTATAACCCTCTCTTATATATTATTACTAATAACCAAATCTAGGTGAGCCTTGGCCACTCTTGTAGGTTTAGGTCACAGATTATATGTCTGAGTCTTTATTCTTCATATGTAATTTAAAAGCAAGCTTTTCTTTGTAAAAACTTCAATTAAATTTCAATAAAGTTAAAGGCATGGCCTTATTGCTAATATTTAAAAAAAAAAAAAAAATTTTTAAACTAAATATCCTCATTTCCTATCTTGTACATATGGCCTAAATTTTAATTTTAATCTTTTATTTATTTTTAAATACATTTAATTTTATTATACCTCAATTCATTAGTCTTAAAAGACATAAATACTTTATATTTTATTTTATTTTTTTTTATTTTTTTTAAATGTTAAGATAAGTACATGTAATTTAGGATTTTACTGATAGTATAAGTTGGCCAGCACCTGTACATGTACAGATGCAGAGGCAATTACAGAAAGAGTGTACAACTAACCACTTATACAACTTTAGTTATTGTCTAATTTAAGCAGTTCACCTGAAGGTTTTATACTAGTTGCTATACCTAGAACTCACCTGTAGATCCTTTATTTAAACACTCTGATCCTGCATTTACTACATCCTATCAGTGACTCTGATAAACCAGTAAAAATATGCCATGGTCACTAAGTCATGTTTAACTTTGTACTAAACCTATCAGTATGTTCTGTATTCCATATTTACAGCTCACCCAGTCAAGCTTTGGTCTAAACTATTACTTGCAGTCAGAGCTAATCATTAAATCGCTTTTACCTTTGTAAGGTTCACCCAAAACTCCAGTACCCATCTTTCTGATATCCTCTTCATTATCTCCTACTAACTGCTACTCAGGACTGACAGGACTCCTCAGACTTTCAATTCAGATGGCCTGGTATGGTATACCTTAGTATCCTTTTCTTCTAACAATTCCAGTGACCTGGTCAGTCATATGCTTCTTTATACATCTTGTCATCCAGTTTATTCACCTATCCCTTTGGGGGTGTTTCATGGGCTTTCATCAGTCTAACAGTACTGTCAAAAGTTTTGTGCTACTTCCTTACTTGGAATTTCCAAGTAGGTTTCTGACTCTTCAGTTCCTTCACTTTTTGCACCTGGTGGTCTTATTATGAGTTTGCACTGAAGTCTTATACAATACCAGTTATACATTTCTCTATATAGATGTAATATTACACTTAGTATAAATGCCCTGAGCTCCTATTTAAGATGGTGTAATGAAGGTTACAGATACACTAATCCAACTGATCAACAGAAACAGTTATCATAACATAGATCTATTTTCCAAAATTCATCATTCATGGGATTTGAACTCTAGACCTGCCATTTGGGGGTTGACAACCTGACTACTTCACTAGGTCACCACACCCCCTTATATTTTATTTTCAAATTGGCATATTAGCAAAATAATAAATATATCTAATTCCTAAATACTTTTTTAAAAATATCAAATTATTAATTTAATAACTAATACAATACATATTTTTTTTATATTTATAATATTTTAAATAAGTTACAAACAAACTATTAATCTAAAATATAAAATACAAAAAAGAACACAACTTTTTAAACTTAATATAAATAACCAAGAAAGTCAAGCACTTTAAAAGATTTATTATTATTTTTTTTAAAAATTTTTTTAATATAAAACACAATATCTAATTTTATATATCAAAATTAGTTTATAAATCTTTATAAAAAAATATTATTTTATAATTTTACTAACTTATATTTTTATAAAGATGTCTTTATACTTAATTTATAAACATATAATATTTCTATTGCTATTGTCTAAATTTTTAAAAATAATATACAAATTAAATTTAATACTTTAATAACTTATATATCAAATTCTATATAAAACTAGCAGTACTCTTTTCTTTATTTTTTATTTTATCTACTAATTATCAAATTCATATTCATTTTAACAGTTTATTTTCTATTTAAACTCTTATTAACTCAATACTTTATAACTATAACTCTTAAACTAAATAAAATAATTATAATATTATCTATATTCTAAATTATTTAACTAAACTTAAAATATTCAATTACATTATACACAAAATTAAATTATATTTAACCAATACTTTATATAATATAATAGATGTCTTAACTAAACAAAGTACTAGAAAAACTAAATTAAAATTTAATTTTGATTATTTTTATTTACCTTTTTTTTTTTTTTTTTTTAAATATTAAGGTGAGTACTTGCGACCCAGAATTTTATTGATAGTACATTCAGCTAATGGTTGCATTACAACCACAGGGGGCAACCATAGAAAGAGTATACAACTAGCCACTCATACAACTTTAGTCATTGTCTAATTTAAGTAGTCTGTCCGAAGGTTCTACACTAGCTGTCATACCTGAAACCTGCTTGTAGGTTCTCTATTTAACCACTCTGTTCCCATATCCACTTACCTACCTACACCTACCAAGATGCTCTGGTCGATACTAGTTCAAATATGCCATGATCACTAAGTCTTTAAAATGGTTCACTCATATGGGGAACCTTTGACCTTATACTAAACCTTCCAGAATTTTCTGTATCTCATTCTTATAGCTAACCTGGTATCACTATGACCAAGACCAACACTGGCAGTCAGGGCGTACCATTAAACTGCTATGCCCTTGTAGAATTTACTCCAATCCCAGTACTGACTTCACAATATATCTCTACTACTTTGGTATTTAATTCAAGTTTCATCAAGCTCCCAAACCAGATAGCTCAGAAAGGCAGGTTGTAACCATATACCTTTGGTTTACATGTTTGCTGGCATGTAACCTTTTTCTCTGGAATCTAAAAATTCCAGTGGCCTGGTTAGTTCTATTCAGCCCCTCCTCAAAGGCCAGCTCTTTGCCCAATTTCACAAGTTCTAGCTCTGTTTCATAGGTCTAGTCTTTACAGTAGCACTGTCGAAAGTTTGGGTTACTTCTCTACTCGAGTCTTCCAAGTAGGCTTCTATCCTCCTACCTGGTTCCCATGATTTACACAGCCTAAGGACTTATTTTGGGTTTATACCACCTGGTACTGGTTTGTGTTCCTTCATACAACATTGCACAAATGTCTAGACCTTCTAGTCAGGCTAGTATGACATGAGTTACAGATATCCTATCCCAACTAATCATGGAAGACAGTTAGTCATAACGCAAAAAGAATTGCAAATTTTTACCATTACTGAGATTTGAACTCTAGACCTGCCACTTGGAGGTTGACAACCTATTCACTTCACTAGGTCGTCACACCCCTTTAAATCTTTAAACTTACTATTACTTAACTAAAAAAAATCTTAACAAGTTATATTTCAATTAAGCAAACTAATACATTATTAGAAAACTTAATTTTATTATACTTACAATATTTGAAACTAACTTTATTTATACCTTTAATATATTTAAAATTATTGATAAACTTGATGATAGCCTTTTCTTCTAGCTATATTTATGCATTTTTGTTAACTTTTCTTTATCTGTTTACTTATTCAATTTATATTATTCGCTCTTATGATTTTGTTAACTTTCTTTATCTAGTTACTTATTTAATTAACACTACTTTTTATCTTTTTAATTATATTTTATTTTTTATTTAATTTAATTTATTTTTGTTTTGTTTTCTTATAATAATGTAATTAATTTTTGATAATATAAATAGTTAGTAAAATCTATAAGTAGCTTACTAGTATATACTAGAGTAATAAACATTATTTAGAAATTTTCAACTAATTTAGGTGAGCCTTAACTATTCTAGTAGGTTTAAGTTGCAGATAAATATATTTAAGCTCTTATTCTTGCATGTAATATTTTTATTACTTAGAGTTATAGTTTTATAGTTAGCAGTTTAACAGTTAATTCTGATTGCAAGTATTGGTCTCAACCATAGCATATATAAACTTTTTTTTTGTATTCAGTAACTTCATATAGTTACTATTTAATAAATATGAATAAAGATAAGAGCAAAGTTTCACCTTAATACCAAAAAAAAAGAATATTATAAACATAATACAAAAAAAAATTAATATAAATTTTTTGTTATAAAGAACAATATTATTTTAATGCATTAATCTAATTGCATATTATTGAAATACAATATTTAATAATTTCAAATTAAATAAAAAAATAAAAAAATAAAATTGAGATTATTCATTAAACAATATTATCAAATCAAACTTTTTAGTACAAGACCATGATAAAATAACTGTAGATAAAAAAATTTTCATTATTTTGAATTTTTATACATATTTATTGTCTTTACATAATTTTTTATTAATACAAAAGTAATAAGATACAACTTGGTTTCTTTGAATTTCCTAACTACTTTAACTGCTTCATACTTTATATTATCAATATACATTTGAAATATTATGTTAATTCTATATTTTATCTTTTATAACCCACTTTCTTGTGATATGTACATACTTTCTTCTGATTTTACTCTTGAATATGACTTCACTTGATGATTTCTTTTTGCTAAAAGTAGTAAGTTAAAACCCAATGATTACAATAAATCATAGTAAGCATCATTGAATAATAAATAGGCTGTATAAAATGTACAATCATAACTGTCCGTCTGCATTATGTGTAGCTTTGGACTGTAAATTTAACTCCGAATACGCATCTTATGTATTGCTGTTGCATCCAATGGCTACACTTTGTATTCAAACCACTCTGCCCCTCATAACTTTGCGATACTGCAATTTCGCACATGATTCTTGCGTGAGGTCTTCCCTATACAATATAATTAATTTACGTTAAAACTAAGGAAAATTTCTGAATAGGACAGAACCAACTGATTTGTCAACTGGGGAATTTCGAGATGTCGGGAAAGCCTTGGAGCTCATAGGTGGAAGTTTGTCTGATTGGCTAATAAATTCAATTTAATTTTACAGTTTAGAGTACTTTTTAAAAAAACGAAAATTAATTATAATGAAATAAAAAAAGCTGTATAGAAGGTTTCATTAGAGTTGTAGGACTCCATAACCAAAAATAAGATCTAAATCTCGTCCGTTTAAAAAAGGTAGTATAGTAATAACTTCTCAAAACCAACTTATTACTAGTTGATTTTTTTAAACGGACGAGAACTAGATCTTATTTTTGACTACGGTGTCCTACAGCTCTAATGAAACCTTTTATATTGTTTTTTTTTTTTTACTTTATTGTGGTTGGTTTTCGTTTTTTTAAAAGGTACTCTGAACTGTATAAATAATGTATAATTAAATTGAATTTATTAGTCAATCAGACGAACTTCTGCCTATGACCTTGGAGCGGTTCTACGATGAAATAATAGTCTACCTTGTGGGGGTGTAGCTGGAATTGGAGGCTTCGGAAACCTGGATATATAGCAATATCGGGTGCAGACGGTTTTCCCCTTCCACGTGATCGATAGTGAGCTATTATAGGACACGAGAAGATTATAAAACTGATAACAAGACTAAGCGACCCAAAGGAATTTTTCTTACCTAAAGAACCCAAAACAATTATTTGGATCGATGTCAAATTTATATCTGCGTGTATCTTGACGTTTAAAGAAAGTGTCAATTTTTTTCACTGACAAATTCCAGCCTATCTGTATAGGTAAACTATCATACGCATCAATACTAAGACGAACTTAATCCATCTGTGTGAACACTAAAATGAATGTTAGTTACTGGTATGAAAACAAAGTAATTTATGTTTTATGAATAATCTACTTACTATTTTAACCAAAAATGGCTGTCTTTTCCTATCGTTGTGTCCAGTAGAGGGACAATATTGCGAAATGTGTGTTCAATTTCCAGTAAATCATTCTTTCTGATCATTGTTATAGATGTTCCCTTACTTTTTTTCTTTTAAAGACTCTTTTATGCTCTGAAAATTTTTTTCTAGGGACAGAGTTTGTCTGATCATTTTTGGAGATATCATCATTGATTGTATTTTTCGTCATTTTAAGTTAACAGATTAAGGCTACACAATACAAAGGTTATATAAAGCCGCGTTCATATGATCACAAAAAAGTGCGATAGTCACGATTTGTCCAAGGAAAATATATAATTGAATAGCATTAGTTAAGAGATAAGACCCAGCTCTTTAAGTCATCGAAGGATTACTATATAAGGGTCTTCATAATACCATATTTCAATAAGTAATATCCGATTTTTTATCACAAAGTTCTTTTTTTAGTTGATCTCATGCAAACTGTTTTTCAAAATCTTTTGGGTTTTTATGATAGAACTTATTGGAAAATTAATTTTAATTGGTTAGAGTCCACTCTTTATATGGATGCGTGTTATTTTGGGACGTGCATGAATGTTATTTTAAAACTAGACATGGCATTTTCAGGAAGTGTGATTTTCTAAATAATGGCTATGGCTGTTATTATGCGAGAATACAGTAATATGAAAAACGAATCAAAGTTCCAATTATCCGCCAAGGGACATGCTCTTTTTAATGGTTTAATTATTAGTCAAAATGAGATAATTTATTAGAATCCTTATCATTTAATAAATCTAGATTTAACGTTAATGATTAAATTCGGATAATATTATTACCCGTATTTTCATGAAATAAAAGTGTAATTTCGAATTGTGGTTTAATTCGAGTCTTATTTGAAATAACATGCATGCGCATTATTTCGCGAAAATACAGTAATTTTTTATTTATTTTTCAAGTAAGAATTACAGACCTTAAACTAGAACAACTAGTGGTGTATGTATTTCAATCACATTACCTTACAAAAATCACAAACCAATTTTCCGGAGAATGAAGAATAAATTTACAAGTTATAAATTCACTTGTATAGTAATATAATAACTGATACTATTCGAAGTAAAAAAAAAAAATTCTATAGTTTATTAAAGTTGATTTTTTTTTAATTTTCTTTAATAAAAAAAAAAAAAAATTCTATAGTTTATTAAAGTTGATTTTTTTTTTAATTTTCTTTAATAAAAAAAAAAAATTTTTTTTGAACCCCATTTCATTGGAAATAAAAAGTTAACAAAAATATTCACAAGCAGCATGATACCAAACATTAACCCATCTTTTAACAGGATCAACCGTAACGTAACAAAAATTATTAGAGGGAATGTCATCTGTATTTTCATCATTACTTTCAGAAATTGGAAACAATGATGATGATAATAAAGTACCTTGTAAGTTATTTATTTTATAAACATAAGATTGTACCATTAAATTTCCAGTACTTGTATTTCTTTGAACACTAAAATTGAATAATGATACAAATAAATAAAAACATAATAAAGATAAAAAGAAAATTTAAATAAAATTGATTAAAAAATTATAAACATAAATTACCAAATTAAATCTCTATAAATACTCTTGACGACTTCAAAATACTTATCAATCTCATCTTCAAATTGACAAATGTCACCACCAAGGCAAATACTTTGAAGTACATGAAAAATAAACTCATTACGATCATCATCATTGAATAAAGTATAATTTGAAGATTTTGGTAATAAAAAGATCTGACGAAGTTTATCAGTTATTGGAAATGAATTAATATAAATTGGAAAGGATTTTACGATTGCACCAGTTTGACGTAGGATATCTTTGATAACAAATGAATTATATAATTTCAATAAATAAATAAATATTTTTAAATGAAAAAAATAAAATAAGATATTACCAGAATCATATAATCTATCGAAAAAATCCAAACTCGTAACCTGACAAGTCAATCTCTTGTATATTACCAGATCAACAGAACCTTTTATTTCACACCATTTATTCTGACATTGAACCTACCAGGTAATAATCATGATCATCAAATATTGAATGAATAAACATAATATCTGAAGGAATAGTTTACCAGACACTCTTTTCTAAAGAATGGGTTATTAAATAAGTTCTTGAGAAATGTAGATTCATCAGTAGATCGCGGATCAAAGTATTCTTCATAGACAAATCTCTTGACGTAACTATGATGTTTCATACCCCTTTATTAACAAGCATTTATAATAGATATAAAAATGGGAACAAAAGTTATTAGTAAAAAGTCAAATAATTAAATTTTTACTATGAATTACAGTCAAACCTCCCCAAATGCGAATTGTAGGGACCAACTTTTGACAATGAGCATTTAAAGAACAATAAGAAAAACTCATTTAGAGGGTCAAGTATAATTGGGCCGAAGTTTAAGGCAGCATTTAGGGGGTTGTCTGACTGTAGATGATAATAGTAACATTTAAATATATTTATCATGTTTAATAAAACATTTCAGCCAAAAAAAAACACCTTTCTGCCAATGAGTGTAAGTACCATTTGTCTAATAAATACTGGACATTGGTAGAATAATAACCATCGATTATGGATGCACAATGGTATTTAAAGCGAAAGACAGGTTCTTGTTCTGGTGAAGTAGCTCTATTAACAGCTTCGGAAGTGTTTGAGGAGCATTCTTCAGAAGAAACAATTGGATTTGAGTGTTCAATGGAAGAGGAAACTTCCGACATGTTTGAAGAATACTTAAATCTCATCAGATAAGATACTCGACAGATATTCATTGGCTAGCATAGTTACACGAATCCGTAACCAGGATTCGTCACAAAATCTCATACCAACTGCTAAATATTTACATATATTATACTTCCGTACGAGTACGAGTATCAAAACTTTGCACAAATTGTCAAGACACTAACTAAACTAACAATGATCGAATATTCTGTGCAAAGTTATGAGAGAATTTAGTGAATTTGTGTAAATTGTGCGCATAACAAACAGATAACCGATCTGTAAAAAAAAATTACGTAAAAAAAAAACATCGCCATTTTAGAGGACTAAGCGGAATTGGACCTTTTGACTTTCGTAATCAACGTGATTATTAAATTCCGTAAATTCAATATAAATATATTACAAAAAAGTATTAGATTTGTGATTTGAATAAAGGAACAAATTTCCAATCTTCCAAATTAGTATATGCGCATTTTATTATATACATACTAACGCACATTCAGTACATGTGTATTTTTAGAATATTGCTAATTTTAGAAACTGTAACACAATTTTAATACACCAAATCAATTTATCTTAAATTGGCGTCAACGTTAGGATATTTTTTCCCGATTAACCAAACTGTAATTACATAAATCGCAGCACTTCATTAATTTTCGCCTGTATTTGGATATGCAGTGTCACTTTCATGATATAAGTCTAAAAATGTTAAAATGTAATATAGAGACTAGGAGGATGCGTAGTGATGGCTGCTGTGACTACTATGACAGTAAAAGTAAAGGGCTACATAAGCGGGCCGAATCCAGAAAAGCTTGCCAAAAAAAAAAGAAGTGAAATAGAGCTTTACGTTGCGGCCCGAAGCGGGACGGCAAAAAATCTTTATGCCCATGCAGGCCCTTAAGTGACACCAAAAACAAAGCCAAAACGAAAAAGTGATAAAAGCTGAATTTTTCTGCAGATGAAACTACTTGGGATTCTGTCCTCCTTTTTACTTAAAAAAAAACTATAAAAGTCCTTTAGCCCATTTATTCTAAAACAAAAAAAATAAAAAAAATTTCAATAAACACAATTAATTTATTTTATTAAATTCTAAAAGATGACATTTTCTAGTTCAAGTTTTAAATGGAAACACTTAATCGTGTTAATAATTTTTATCGCTTTCGTTACGATTTGTAGTGGTTCTGGACACGTGATTAAAAAGCGACAAGCTACAGGTAAAAATCAGCCAGCTCCATCACCACAAGCACCAGCACCACAAGCACCAGCACCAGCTCCACAAGCACCAGCTCCACAGGCTCCAACGCAAGCACCACAAGCGCCACCAGCTCAACAATCACAACCAGCTCAACAACCACAACCGCAACCAGCTCAACCAACACAAGCATCTCCACAAGGACCAACACAAGCATCTCCGCAAGGACCAACACAGCCAGCTCAGCAACCAGCTCAACCATCACAAGCATCTCCGCAAGGGCCAACACAGCCAGCTCAACAACCACCTCAACAACCAACTCAGGCACAGCCGGCACCACAAGGACAAGGACAAACACAGCCAGCTCAACAACCACAACCAGCTCAAACACAAACACAAGGAGGTACCCACCAATCTGCAAACGGTAATGATCAAAAAAGTACATCATTATCGTTTGTAGCTAATGATTTTACAATTAATTCTTGTACTGACACCTTAAAATGTCCCAAAGAAAACGTTGGGACTACTGACAAACATATACCTTCAACCACAGCGCCAAAAGTGACTAGTGAATTCACTACTACTTATAATGTTTGTACTGACAATACCAATTGTAAAGTTGTCCCAATAACTCCTGGGTAAGGATTTTTACAAATATTTTAATTATTTATTAAGTATTATTTACTAATCACTAATCTTAATACATTATAATTATAATTATTATAAATATTATAATAATAATCATTATTATTATTATTATTTATAATCAAAAGTCAAACTGTAAAAATGGTCACGACTACTCAACCAGCGGACCCTACTATTGTCACCATACCACCGGCGAACGGAGCCACACCTAAACCTAACGCGAAATTTACAACATTTAAATTTCTATCAACTGAGTATCAAGTATATCCAGGCTTTTCAACAGTTACCACAATGACTGGTACTGATGGACAAGTAGCAACATATGAGACCTATGTTCCACCAAGTACTGTTGTTGTAGTAAAAGAGGTTACTGGTGTTCAAGCGGCTGATTCATTAAGTACTGATGGAATTGTTGGTGGTGGAAATAGTTTTAATGAAATGAGAAGATCTGGATCTGGACTATTAGGTATTATTATGAGTTTGTGGGTGGTTACAATTACTTTAGTTTATATGATTAAAAATGTAGATTAAACATTTCTTAATTACATATATATATGTTAAAAATTATTATGTAAGATCTATATTGATCGTTATATATTAATTTATTACTTTAGTAGTAGTAGCATTTATAATGATCTATAATTATTAAGAGAAAAATAAAATAAAATAAAATAAAATAATAATAATATAATAATATTATTACGTTCTTATCACATTAGCCGTCAATTCGTACATATATATTTAAAGTTTGAAGATCTTGAATCTTGTTAAAACGTGTGACAGTTTCAACCATTCAATCATGTAATACAGTAATTTTTGTGCATAACATTGAACACTGAACACTGAACACTGCATTTAATATACATTATCCAATATCAATATTATTATTAAAAGAAACTAATTTCTTATTGGTAGTTGTGACTCCTTGCCAAGAAGTGTTTGAAGTCATTGTTTATTCTGAAAAAAATAAAAAAATGATCTGTAGAATAAATATATATATTATTATCATAGTTGAAACCAAAATTTTAGCCAAAAATTACAATAATATGTATATACAATAGAAATCGATATATTGTTTTTATATGATCTTGCCTGGGTTACATTTTCACGAGTTATATCCTAGTTATATCCAGAAATGGGCAAGGTAATTTTACTCTTTGCGTAAAAGTTAAATCACACTATGTGATAATTTACTAACAATATATACTCACAACTAATAACATACTAAATTGTCGCATATAGTGATTTTACTTTACGTTAATAATTAAATTATCTTTCCATCTATTATGTCTCCATATTTAGGTTATAGAATAAAATTTTTTTATTACACATACTTATGTCCCAACCTTAGTAATACCCCCTAAAAAATTGAAAACCGTATTGAGAAAAAAAGGGGTGAGACAACTCAGGTATGAATATATATCTAAATTTAGTTATTTGCATTTATAGAGATAATTACTTTTTCATAATCTATTGTGACTGAGAATCTTTTTATTCCATATGTGCGGTTTAATATGTGACCTTGTAAAGGATCCCAAGTTAATGACATTATATTTTACAACTGTTCATTATTGATAATAAGAACAATTATGAACTCTGTCGTTAGGAAGAGATCAATCTTTCTTCTTACATAGAGGAATTTACATATATGAAATAGGGAAATATATTGGTATTATAATGCATGAAGCTCAATAACATCGTGACCACCAATAACACTATGTCCATCCATCAATCTTCTAAAAATAATGGAATTAATAACAATAATTGCAAATCTCTTATTGTCCATGCCAATAATACTAATAATACTAATAATACTATCAATACTATCAACATTAGAATTCAGGCTAACTGAAGACGGTCTATCCAAAAAATTATGATCATAGCTCAAATGCCAACACTGTATGCGATCCATTTCTACTTGTCGTCAATATCACTAATCACACGGTGAGATAATCACATAATTTCGTCTACTTTACTGAATACTTGTTATATATAACTTGTATATGTACTAAGATACATTAGCATCATGCGTATCGGTATGTGCGATTATTATATCTAATCAAGCAATTTTTTATTGGTAATGACACGCGTGCGAACAGAAAGACAGACATTGCATGTTTTCGAGAAATATGTAGTCCACTACTACGCTTCGGATAATATTTGAAAAGCAATGCAATGTCTGTTTGTCGTACGCAATAAAATTTCTCGATTAGATTTGTAATGTAGTTTATCAACCGAATCATTCGATCTGATATAACATGAATATGATTGGTTAAGATTTTTAGTGTTGGTTTTTAAACTAATCTAAACTAGATTCATTTTTTAAGGTAAAATGTTTAATAAGAAGATGAACAACTAATACTAAAAAAAAAAAAAAAACGAGTTGATTATGTTCTATTTAGCATCGACATCGACATCGTACCTGAAGTCCTTCCGTATTTGTTAAGATTCGTGTGTACTTTAGGTGAAAAGAGATTTACTGATGTGGACTACCTTTAATTATTATCTTGCTAAAAATGACATAGAAATAATTAAAAAGCTTGATAAAAATGTATTAGCTCATATTTGATGTCGAACTTAATATGTAAAAGAAATTATATATTTATACATGACTTTTCGTTTTTAAGAATTAGGATTCTTAGTATGTACGAAAATACCGTTCATATTCAATTTTTCTTCCTATTTTAGAAGATAGACTAACTAATAATGTTTTATTTGCAGAATGCATTAATAACGATCATTCGATAGTTACTGCTACCTCTCAAAACATTGAAGACATGTCCGAAATATCTGTTTTGCTATGCCAAGAATCAACTGCAGTATTTCTAAAGATTTTTTTCAATGACGACAACGACTTATGATGCATAATAAATCGCACGACATTAGATTACATGATGTTCTGATAGTTTATGATTATTAAGGGTGGTCCGCAGTTAAAGGGCATAAATTTCATGCTATTTGCCTAATACTGTATTTTAAATAAATTAATGTCGAAATTCTAAAATAGTGTCTAAATTTCTAAATAAATATACAGTCTGTAAGTACACACCCTCTGTAAGGTCAAATTCTGACCTAAATATACGCATACATTTATAAATGCACTTTTTCTTATTATTCTCTAAGTAATTTTATAGTTCAGATAACTCTATGTACGATAGTAAATTTTTTTAATTAAGCAATGAGTTCTTAGTGGAATAAAACTTGTTCTTAATCGTTAACACGTATTAAAGAAAGTGAAATTATGAGGAAGGTTTATTTCTTTACCTAATTTTTTTAAACAAATGTTATTGATGTCAATAACATGTATATTTCTTAAAAGTTTTGCTCTTTACAAACATTTAGTTTCAACACTTATTCAACACTAAGAAATATGGATAACTGTTTTTTAATACAGTAATATATTCAGGACTCAACATAATAATAAACACTAATTTTTTTTATAAACAATTTGACAAGTTATACTCATCACATTGACTAATCCTGAAGTGATTATGAGGAGGTCAAAATAAATTTGAGTATGGATAAATATTATTAAATACTAGTGATGTTGATGCTGCAAATGATAAAACTGTTAAAATAAAAGCAATATCAGTAAATATACTATTAATTTTTTTTATTAATACCAGTTCTAATAGTGGTGGTAGATCGCGAGTTATTGGCATTTTCTCCTTTATAACTATATGACTTTTACATATTTCCGGAAAACTTTCGGCATTCCAACATTATATGAATGTAATAGTAATTATCTGCCGATTTTTACTGACATTTGTACCCTTCAACTGCGATCTACCACTTAAACGTGATTGAAAAAAACCCCAAATCCAACACATACACGGGTTTTAAATTATTTTTGAAAAAAGTAATTTCATCAAAAATTTCGCCATTGCTCATAAATTAAATTAATTTCACCAACTATCAAAAACTAATTTCGAAAGATTAATTGTCAAAATGTCGAAATAATGATTTAAGAGAAGTAATTTAGTTAACTATGTATAGAAGACATGGAATAGGCGTAAATCGAATACTTTTTGTTTCGATAGTTTTAAAGTCTTCGTTTTAATTCAGTAATTGATGCAGTGTGAGTAAAAAAAAATTATACATATGAGTGCTGTCAAGAAAAAACCTGTCATCGGGCTTTTCAATCTTATCTTGTCCCAGGCGCAATCAAAATACAGAAATAGATTGAGTCCGGCACAAAATATATTTGAAAACCCGATGACAGGTTTTCTCTTGACAGCACTCATATATATATAGCGAGAATTAAATAAAAATGCAATTTGTATATTACTTTATTAAAAAACAAAAATTTATATCGATAAGCTATTACGTAGCATCAATCTCCGAAATCTGATATTTAATTTTAAATCCCGACATGTAACTGACTTTTGGGCGACGCTAGGGAGGTTAAAACTCGACTGATAACTAAGTTATTCGACATGTCCTATGTGAATACCAAACGATTTCTATGTAGCTTCCTTCTAATACTACACTCACCTCTTAAGAGGTGATATTTGTATTAGGTGGCCGAATAATTACACAAAAATTCTTTGGTATTCACATAGGACATGTTGGATAAATATGAGTTAACTAAAAAAACTAACTTTATAACTTCGTTCTTTACTATTTTATAAAGAGGTTTTAAAGATCATGTATTTTAATCGTTAACGTTAAGAATTCCTGAACTGTATCGCACAAATAGTAAATTGGGTAATCAGTCACATGACCAAATTATTTGGCGAAATTAAAATTAAAATCTCTCGATACGTGTGCGTACTGTACGTGCATACGTACTTACGTACATATTTTTCGATTTCACGTGCTATCTCCAAACCATAATTTTTTATTAGCAGTGGCAATGGCGATAAGACGTGTTGGGGCACGTCCACGTAATCTAGATAATGAACTTCCTCCTTTGATACCTGTCAATATTTGTTCAGCTCATCAACAAAGACTTATCGTTTCGGCAATATTTTGTGCAATACTAGCGTTTAAAGGATATTATTACATTCATTCTAATGAGGCGGTGTCACTGCTTGGAATATTAACAACATGGTGCATTTTGGACGCCTTGTTTTTCATGGGTTTATATATATTTCGAGTACCATGGCTTCAAAAATCCTTATGGTTCTGGGTATTCTGTTTCTTCGGTTCGCTTGTGATCAATGCAACTATGCTTCAGCCTCGTTGGGTAAATCATATCTAGTTTCATTTTCGAATTTTCAACCTTTTACGCGTCTAATTATCCAATCTCTTCTATTTCAACTATTCATTAAAAGATTTATGATGTCGGTTTATCAAAGCACATATTAGATTTATTAAATTCATTTTATTTGATTAGTAGGTTCAAAATTTTCATTATTGATTTGATTCAATATTTTATCAATAGTAATTTAATAGAATTTATTGTTTTATATTGATTGATAGTTGCAATTTATTAATTTAATTTAACAATTAGTACGGAATCAATATATCCGATTAAAAGGCGAGAAAGTCCGTGCAATCAGTAAAGAAGAAGATATTTTAATTGATGGTATTATATTTAAATCATTAATTACTATACTATTATATTATACTATTACATTATTACAAGTATTAACAATTTTTATTTTTAAAATTTATAGTTGTAAGATATAATAAATCTCACATAGTTGGCAAGCATAGTGTTCGCCTTTTACCTTTTGCTACTGCCAAATTAAATCCGGATGATGATAAGCTATGTTTACCAAGATCAAATTCTAAAAAAAAACCTGCAATTAAATTATTAATTTTATTCAATAAAACTTCTCCAAATTCAATTCGTTATTCAAGATTGGATTTTGAAACTGGTGAAAGAACTATGCATGATGTTTATTCAAAAGAGATCGAAAAACATCGTATGACTGATGTGGTTCATGGTGATCATTTAGAATATGTAAATATTCCAGTTAATCAGCCAGGTGTATATCAACTTGAAGAAGCATTAGATCATGATGGAATGGGAATAAAGATATATAAGAGAGATATAACTATAGTTTATTGTCCAATGGCAAAATTTGTATTAAAATCAGGTGCAAATCTATGCGTTGAGGATGAAATACATGTTGACCTAATGTTACAAGGTGTACCTCCTTTAAGTGTAATCTATGAAAGAAGAATAAATAATTATGCACTTAATATGACTATAGACAGTATCGGTCCTGAACATTATATCTCTCCTCCAATTAGATCAGATCAAGAAGCTGCAATGTTGGCATCATCTGGAAATTATCTGTGGGCTCGTGATCAATTAACCGAGGTTCGGTTGAATCTTTCTGCTGAATTCGTTGCAGATTATTGGTTGAAAGTTTTACAACTTCAAGATGTATTAAATAATACAGTTATTTATAAAAATGATCAAGATACAAATGTTAATGTTAGGTTTTCTGTTTACACACGACCCACCGCAAGTTTTTTTTCTGACTCTTCAATATATATTCGTCCTAAACAATCTGCTAAAATTCCATTAGACTTACAAGGACAAGGTAAGTATCAAATGTTAATTATTTTAATATTCAAATATGTAATAATTTATCAATCAAATTTATTTCTATAATTAGAACCATGGAATGTTAAAATTGGGTATTGGCCTGAGGACATTGCTGAAAGTGATGATTCAGTCATCCAACCAATAGAAGTGCTTGATATGATTATAAATAACCCAGACACAGAAAATACGATTAAAGTACAAAAACCTGGAATGTACAGGCTTCTTTCAGTAATAGATTCCAAATGTTCTGGCCAAATTTTAGCTCCTTCCTTTAAGAATGTGATTCTCGCTCATCCACCAACCGTCAAGTTAGAAGTCAGTCCTATACCCGCTGATGATTGTCCTGGAGAAGTGGGTGTTGAAGTAATCCTTTCATTAACTGGAATTCAGCCATGGTAAGCTTTGATTATAATATAATTGATCTCTAAAACATTCATAACTTTATACATTAAACAATATTTGATTAGGCATATCGAATATTCAATAATCTCTCAAAATAAAGAAAAAAAAGAATATGTAAAAATTGAAAAGTCAAGACATTCAATGATTATTAAGCCAACTGCTTCAGGACAATACGAATATAGATTTTTTCGTTTGACAGATTCCATTTATCGTGAAGGTGTTAAAATAGATCATAAATTCTCTCAAACTGTACATCCGAAACCCAATGCTGCCTTTAAAGATTTGAAAAATCGACTTTTGAATGGTTGTGTTGGAAGTCGCATCGACTTGGAAGTAGAACTTACAGGAACTGGTCCATTCACGTTAATGTAAGTGTATTATAATATTTCATTACTGACTTATTGTATGGTTAAGTTTCTTACCAAGAAATTTTATTTATGACAGATACGAAGTAGTATTTAATAGAAGGATTAACGCGTTCACAATTGCTGATATCCGAGGCTCAACTTATGTTGTCACATCTCCACCTTTTGATAATCCAGGCTTATATACTGTAACTCTAGTGAAAATTACTGATTCAAAAGGGTGTAACCAAATCTTAAATTCTTCAGATTATGTCACTATTAACGTTAAAAAAGATAAACCAACTGCTGGATTTAGACATTCACATGAAATTATCATGTTCCTTGAAGGAAGTAATGTTAATTTACCTTTACAATTAACTGGTCATGCACCTTGGAATATTTCTTATCGCTATCACGGTGACTTTGAAAAGGTTGAAAGAAAATCAGAGATCGCAGATCCAAACTCATTCTTAACCGTGTCGGAACAAGGAATTTACGAATTATTAGAAGTTAAAGATTCCTTTTGCTATGGTAGGATAATTCCCGAAATGAAAGAAGCTGAGGCGAGATGGCTGCCACGACCATCATTGAGAATAGCAGAAGGTGATGCGGAACCATTGCCTCAAAAAGGACATTATCGTCGTAGAAATGTTTGTGAAGGATCCGAAGATTCGGTTGGTTTAGTTATGGAAGGTCGAGCGCCATGGGAAATATATTATAGCATAATCACAAGTGAAGAAGAATTAACACGACATCAAACCGTTGGATACACAACAACTAAAATACGGCTTATGACAAATCAAGCTGGAAAGCACCTATATAATTTCACTAGTATTGCTGATGATGTTTACATTGAACCAAGTCCAATATTATTAACTCTTGAACAAACCGTTAACGCTAAACCAATTGCTCGATTTCTCTCAACTGATATAATATTTCATTGTGTTGATGTTCCATTCACAGATAAAGATATTAAGATCCAGTTAAATGGTACACCACCTTTTAGTTTAACGTTTGAAGTTACTCAGGAAAGTAGCAATAAGATGGAAACCCTAAAGATCGAAGAAATTTATGAATCCATATATAATTTTCATCCATCAACAAGATTTGCAAAGATTGGAAATTATACTATATCAATAGTTCATATAGTTGATTCTCAGGGTTGTAACAATGCATTACAAGGACCAAATAATAAAATATCTATTCAAGTTACTGATGTGGCTTCAATCGATCGAACGTTCCAACAGCAAATCCATTGCGTTGGAGATTTACTTGTTTATAAGTTACAAGGTATTTAAATAACACTAATCTTCTTTATAATTTATAATTACATTAACTTATTTAAATATATTTATTTAAGGCATGCTTCCATGTAACATTACTCGTGAATATAATGGAGAAATACTACATACAATTTCAAAAACCCACATGTACACTTTCGGGGCAGACAAACCTGGAAATATGACAATAACCAAAGTTTGTCATCAAGGAAATCAATGTTGTGGATATGTGTCAAATTTAACAGAGATTATCTATGATCTTCCAACTGCTATTGTCTCTGAAGGCAAAGATATTATATCGGATATTAGAGAAGGAGACAAAACTGAAATTATCGTCAATTTTATTGGTAAATTGTCTTTTAATTGTTTAAATTTTCAATAATAGCTAATATAATAAAAATTAACGTTTATGTTTTCAATTTAACACACGTTAAATTTTGAAGGTACTCCACCTTTCGAGTTTACCTATACTAGAAGCGAGTTATTGATTAATGAAAAAAAAGAACGTAAACCAGGTCGTATTCTTGAAACTCATACTGTTCTCAATATTCATCAATATCAGCATTCAATTTTTACTTCACAACAAGGTATTTTAAAATATATATTTTAATTATCATTAGATCTTATGAAAACAAATTTGATTTTATGGTTATTTTTTGTAGGTGTATTCCAAGTAATCCGTGTAAAAGATCGATATTGTGAGTATCCACCTCGTTCATATAGAAGATAAAGATTTTGGAAGTTAGTACTTATATATACATAGTAGTACCAAAAAACCTAGTAAACTATCTTAAAATAGAATAGATACAGAATTAAGTTTTACAATAATTGATATATTTTGTTGATATAGTAAATTGGGGTTAAAGCGTTGTCTTAAATATTAAATATAGCATCTATCGTTTTATATGATTAACAGAATAATTATATTCATAGTGGAATTAAGATAGTTGATTATTTACAATAGTCTAGTAAGAAAAAGCCAGTGTAGTTGATATCTGGCAGATGTTTTATCAGATTATTGGAACCAAAAGCGCATATATACATATTTCTGAAAGAGCGCAGGGTTCTTATACAAATAATAAATACATGTAAATATATTCTTTAAAGTTTGTTCGACCTTTAATTTAAAATTTGACGAGTTAAAAAAGGTTTTATTAACAATAGGCAATAGGTTTTAATTACGATATTCACATGACTAGATAATTTGCACCATATTATAAAATCAGAATGTAGTTATTTCATGGTATAGGCATGATCGCATTAAAAAACATGAGTAACAAATGTTCAAATAGATTCATGCAAAGAAATTTCTTATAAGATTAAATCTTAATATATAACACTTGCCCATGCTTACTATGACTATTGATGTAATTAGAACATACCCAAAAATATTGAAACAAATGTAATACATAATATAGCATTTCTTTATTTAAATTTTCTCATTGCTTTTACATAGGGTTCCACATTCATACATTCATGGATTAGTTTTTTCATAGCATTTACGATTTCTTTTTTTACTTTAATTTTGTAGGTTACGCTATTATAGGCAATCTTTAGATCAATTAGATATTTTGGTTTACTGGTAAATTTTGTGCATAATTTGATTACACAATAAATTAATATTTATTTTATAAATTTATTTTTTATAAAATTTTAATTTAGCTTATAGTTATTTAAATATATTTAGTTAATATTTGTTTAATATTAAAAAAGTTCTAACTCAAGAATTCAAATTATAGTTCAGATGCTCTAGATATCTCAAAACACTTTAATATAATGAAACAATTAATTTTAATTAGATAATATTTAATTTTTAAATTGTAGTATTTATTATAAAATTACTATCCTTTTTTCATATTTTACTATAGCTATTTTTAGTTACATTTGTAAAAAGATTTCTAAACATTAAATTACTATATAAAATTTTGTAGATCAATATAAGTGTTTTATAATAATATGTATTTTATTTTTAGTTAATATATAAATTATCATATAATAGAATACTAAATATTAGTAAAATAACAAAACTTAATATTGCTTGTCAAGTTTTACAATAACAATCATAAATAATGCAACAAAAAAAATTTAGTTGGATCATATTATTTTGCACAATTTTAAAATTTATTTGTGAATAGTAATATTTTTATTAATAAAAAATTTTTAAAAAAATAATGAACAAAATTTTTTATAGACACAAGCTTTATTTAATTTCATAGGTTGCATTATTTTTGCTTGTTTTTACAGCAACATAATTATAAAACAAAAAAATTTTTATATTAAAAAAAAATATTTTTTTTATTATCTAATATTTTTTAGTCTTTACTATCTGGTATAGTTGTTCCAGATCTAATTACATTATAAATTCATTCTGACATTGAATAAACTAACTTTGTACAGAATTCAATATCAATCACCTATTAGACTACTTGGATCTTTTTTTAAAAGTCTTTTTTACTTAAAAAGATCTCTAAGATAACAATCAACTTCATATCACAAGTGTTTAATTGAAATAAAGTTAGAGAATTAGAAGGTTAATCAAAGAACTTAATTTTGTTTCTTTTAAGCCAATATTTTATTAAGGTTGCTATATAACAAAACATACTATTTTGTTAAAACATGATCTTTTTAATATTAAAATTGTGATTTCTAATAGTTCACATTAAATTTTTATAAAGTATTTTTTAGTATAACTTGTCTTTTTGATATAACCTACTATTTATTATACCATCAACCTTATAATAGCTACCAACATTATATAAGATAAAGCAACCCTAAATTATAATTAATCTATAGTTAAATTTTACTATAAATTTAATATAAAAGTAGTTTAATAATTTTCTATAATGCTTTTAATAGTATTGCTTCATATCTGACTTAAAAATTAGAAATTGTGACTTGTCAGATCAAATTATTTTAGATTAATCTTCAATAGTCTAATTTTAATATTTTTTTATAAATTTAAGATATTGTTTTCAATAACTATCACTTAGATACAGTTTTTTTTTTAATTTCTAATACCAAACTATGCTTATAAAGTATATGACAAATAGTTAGTACTAAAATTTCTATATTTTCATTTACTTTGAAATGTGTTCTTATTTTAATAACAGTAGAATAATAGTAGAAGATAATAAGATTTACTATTTTTCTCTAAGTTGGTTTATCTAATAAAATTAAATAACAAACTCTTTCTAAATCTTGAAAAGAATGGTTTGTTAACCATCATTTTTTAATATATAAGATTATAAAATAACTAATATTGCAGTTCTAATTTATGGCTCTTATAATGTATCTTTTCTAAAATAAAAACAATATTTGAACTTATTAGGCAAATGTTATTCAGTTTTTTTTTTTGTTTTTTTGATTATCAATAAGTATTAACATTATACAAAATACAAAATAAAAAAAAATTTATATATTTATATTTATTTATATAGTACAAATTGAGCTATCTATTCTTTATAAAAAATAATTAAAAATAATGCAATACATATTCCATAATATATATATAATTATTTTTGATTTGACAAAATTAATGTCTACTTAAATTCTAAAAATTTTTTTTAAAAAAATGTTATTTGCATATAAAATAAAAAAAAATAGACAGATACTCCTAGAATTACACAAGATAATATAATCTAACTAAAATTTTTTTTTGTTATATTATTAATAATTATCACTATATTGATATAATTGCCTATTATACTTGAAATTTCTAAATTATTAAACATTTTATATATTTAAATAATCTATAGTAATTATATAATATATAATAATTTTAAAACCAATTAATCATTAGATTAAAAACTATAAAAAATTTTATTTTTTATTTTTTTAAAAAAACATGTTTTTTTATTTTAATTTTTTTAATAAAATAATATTTTATTTATTTTATTTTTGATATTATTAATAAAAATTATTCTTTATTTTATTCTTTAATATATTTTTCTTAAAATAATATAAAGTAAAAAATTATTTTTTTTTAAATAATATTTTAATAAAATACTGTAATAAAATTTACTAAAAACTAGCAAGCTATAGTAAACTTTAAATAACATAAGTGCTAAATAAAAGATTTTTTATTTAAATATATAATAATATATAAAAAAAATTCCATTACATATTTTTCTTTTTAAAATATAAATATATATAATTATTTAAAGTCATTATAATAATTTATTTTTGGATTTTATTATCAATATTTTAAAAGATTCTATTAGCTAATCTAATTATAAATAAGACTTTAAACTTTAATTTTATTTTATTAATAAATTATTATACTAAATTTCTATATTTAGTTATTTGTTTGTTAATAATTAAATAATTATAATAATTTATTATTTTAAGTTTAATAATAATAAACTTAAATTTTTTATCTAAAACCTTTTAAATTATTTAAGAAATTTAGTATTAAAAATGATTAAATTGATTAGATTATAGTAGTTTGTTTTAGAAAAATAATTATTAATTATTCTAAAAAATTTTATAATTATTTTTTTGCTATAAAACTAACTGATTTTTTATTTATCTTTTATTAACATCTATATAATTAATCTTAAAAAATTATTATTTTTTATTTTTTTTCTATTTTTTTATTTATAATTATTATATTAGTTTATAGAGAAACTTTAGCTTTTTTATTGAATTACTTAAAATTTTTTCTTTTTTTTTATTTCTTGAATCTTAGATTAAAGCAAAAAAGATCATAGTTTAATATTTAATATTATGTAGTTAGTTTTTTCTATTTTTTATATACACATCCTTTTTGTTTCTTTATTATAACAAAAATATTTGTTACTTTATTATTATACTTTTTTCTTTTTTATAAAAATATTAATAATTTTTATATTTTTTTATAACAAAAATGTTTTTAAAAAATACAGTTTTATATTATTTAATCTTTAAATTCTTTTTTTATTCTTAACAATTCTAACATCTTCTGTTAAAATTTGTTAATATATTTTAGTTTTCTTCAAAATAACATTGCAGTAATTCAAAGTTTCTTAGTTTGACTAAAGAAAAAAACTAAAAAATATATAAGTAATTTCAATTATTTAAATCATGCTTTTTCCTAAACTAAACTAAATAATGCATATACAGAATTAAAAAAAAATTTACAAAAAAAGCTGCTTCAATAAATCAACAATTATAAAAAACATATATATAAAATAAAGTATAAAAATCTTCATCTGAGTTTTATAAATAATAATAATAGTAAAATAAATAAATCTTTTTTTATAATAAACAAAAATAACAAATTACAACTAAACATACTTAGAATATTATAATTAAATAATTACAAATAACTTGTAATAATAACAAGAGACAAAGCTATTAATAATTTAAATGAAGTAGAAAAACAGCTTTCTGCATTTCAGTTCTTTTTACAATCTTGTTGCTGACTATATTGGCAACTAAAATAAACAACAATAACAATAAAAAGAATAACAACAAAACATATATAGCTAAAACTCAAAAAAAAGAATATAACTTGTTTATATATATATTGACAACAATAAAATAATAGATAAACAAAATAAAGAAAAAAAATACAAAACTAATTACAATGTTATTATTTCTGTTTAAGCAAATACTAAAAAAAATATAACAAAAGAAATTTCTAAAACAAAAAGAAATTTAAGCTTACTTCTGAATTTTAAGACATAATATTATTAGTAAAAATGAAAACAACATTAAATTTAATTTTGAATCTATATTAATTAATAGGAAAAATATTTTTATAAATTTACAAATTAGCTAAAGCCTGATCTAGAACTCTATTGCAACTAACACAATTCTTCTTATAACAAGAACAAAATAAAAATGTAGACCTAGTACACTTGCAGAAAATAATACAAACAAACAAATATCATATATAAAAGTAAATCAAGACATAACAATTACAGATAATAAAAAAAATAAAATATATTCAACAGACACAATATTAAAAAAACAAATACAAAAAAAAAATATCATATAGTTAGATAATTACTAAAAGTTTTTCAAAATAAAACAAAAAAATTTCAAACAGCTTTAATAATAATAAAGAAAAAAAATAATGCAAGCATGCATAGTTAGATTTAAAAGAAATTAAACAAGATAGACTAGAGGCTTTTGATATAACAATCTAAACTCATTCAAGAATTGAAAATGTACTAACCTTATATAAGAAAATCAATGAACTAATTATATACAAACTTCTTACTAAACCTACTACTAATTATATTTCAAAAACAATAGCAACAAAATTGTTTTATAAAAACATAGCATTTTTTAGAAGCTTTATATTAATTATTGTAATTAGATTACAGTAATGTTTATAGGTTTAGTTTATTCAGTTTAGGTTCATAAACCAAGTTCATTAAACCTAAACTGAACTTTAAATTTTGCAGATTATTAAACATGAACCTGAACTAAACTTAAAATTTATAAATTTAAACTAAACTTAAACTAAATCTAAACTTAAAATTTGATTTAATTTAGATTCAGTTCAAAGTTTATGAACATATTTAGATTTAATATTATATATATATTTTTTATATATAGAACAAATTTATTTAAAGAATAGAGATAGAATTAATTAATAAAATTTTAAGAATTATAATATTTTTTATAATTTTATTAATAAAATTAT
>CAJVQA010001269.1:0-26545 GCA_910591915.1 Cetraspora pellucida | reverse complement strand
AGCAATAGCATAACCAGGAAGGTTATGTATTTTGTGAACATGTGGTTTGAGCCAGTTATTGATCATAATTGCAGTATCAGCTTTTGGGACATTACTGCATGACCAGTAGTATGTAAAGTGATTGGATTTTTGTAGCTTTGTTATTGCATTTGTACTAGCTATTTTAGTTTTAGTAATACTAGCTATATTGAGATTATTTGTTAGACAGAAGTTCTCTCACATTTGCTGTTTAAGATCTTCATTGTAACCTCGAACATTGTGAATACTAATTAATAGCTCAAGAGGTTTAATAAAAAGATTGGATTGTAAATCTTCATCTATTGAGATAGAGACCTGAGGTGTAGTTGTGTATCTAGGAGAGAGTATGTTGTTTGTGTTTACAACTTTAAAGCATAAAGGAGTATTGTATTTACTTTGTAATTTAAATTTAGTATTAAAGTTAGCAGTTTGGGAATTAGATTGAAATTTAAGAGGTATATTAAGAGAATCAGTAGTAGAAGGAATATAATAGTTTGGCAGAATAGTAAGCTCATGTAATAAATAAATGTGAGCTTCAGTTTTGTCTATCTTTAATGTTATCATAGAAGTATTTAATAGTTGAGTAGAATTTATTTGTTGCAAGTATTGGAAAAAAGTTTTTATAGTAGGTTAAAAATGTAATAGAGAAAGATGATAATATTGGAGAAATTTGTTATAGCAGGTGTCCAAATCATAGGAATTTAATAATGTTGATAATGATTTGAGTTGTATATCTTCTGTAGGGTCACTCGCCATTTTAAGCTTGGTTCTCACAGCTGTGAAAAGTGCCATAGCCTGTCCTGTACGTTGGGTCTGATTATCATTATCTTGGTTCTCCACGTAACTTATGGAGGTTTCATTGTAGTTTATTTATATATATTATATATATAAATTATATATATTTATTTATACTAAAAATTGATTTTAGAAAGATGTATAATATAATTATGTTAACCAAAAACCTTATTTAGAATAATAAATATGTTAATTAGAATATAAATAAATAACACAAAAAATTTTAGTTAATAGTTTAAAAATTTAATTATAATTATATAGTAAAACTTTTATAATTATATATTTTTAAAACTGAACTTAATAAAAAGATATGTAAAGTTTCGTGAACTGTTATTCATTGGATATCTAAATAATAGTAAATCCAATGGATATTTGGATTTACTATTATTTAGATATCCAATAAATAACAGTTGTAACATAGAAATGTAATTTTGAAAAATACAATCCTATCAGAAATACGAACTAATTCTACCAAAATCATGTTTACTAGAGTTACAAATTAATTCTATCAAAATTATTTTTTCTAGAGTTACGAATTAAATTCTACTAAAATTATGTTTACCAGAGTTACGAATTAATAAAATTGTAATTGTGTAAAAATTTATAATTATATGTATATATGAAATTCATATTCTATATTTCAGTTTCTTGCTAAAGATATTATTTAAGTAAAAACTAAAAACTAAAAAACACAATAAAAATATATAGTTTCATCATCATATTTTCTTAATAATCAATTTAATGACTCTCTTTTTTGCATTTTAGGGGTAGGCAGAGGTCGGTCAAATAACTTGATAAAGATATTCAAATGCCTGTATGGATTTCTCTTGAAAAGGATCTCTTCCTATTTCTTGTATTATTTTCAAAATTACTTCATAGTTTTCTTTCATTATTCCTTAAAATAAACAAGTTGTGTAAATATTTTGAAGCATAAAATTATACACCATTACAAACCTTTACAATTAAATAGATTTCAATTATTGCTCCTACATCGTGTTTCTCAAATAAGGTAGAAATAATCCCTTCATGTGCCAACCAAGTGAATTGAAGCTTCTTTGAATTAAACCATAATAATATAAGCTGTATCTGTTTATCTAAAAATAACACAATATTTAATATATAATTGTAACGTTAGTTCACATAAGTCATAAATATTAAATTGACCTTACTTTGGAACAACCACATGATGGTATTGTTCCTTAGATTTATTTATCATTGTTTGCAAAATGATGTATCTTTGATCAAATTTGCAAATCACACATACAGTACAATTATCTGATTCGAAAATGTAATGATTAAAAATTTAATGAGTTATTGTGATTACAAATATTAATTGTCACTCCACATGATGTTAGGATTATGGTTTTCGAGATTTTGGATGTCGAGATTTTTGTGGTAGAAAGATCATAAATTATAGCATTAAATTTTTATTAAGAAAATTACTTTACAATCACATGATCAATGACAATTAAGTGATTATACATGTGGTTAAAGATACAGTACATAATATTGCAAAGTCCAAGACGATCCAAAACAAAATAAATCACTATAATAATGCATTTGTCAACCAATAATTTTCTCTCATTTAAATTTTCTTATTTGGATGATTCTTTGTATAATTATTCAGATCTAAATACATAATATTAAAAGTTGGTTCTAATATAGAGGTTACAGAATTAACTTATTTCAAAAATTATCTTTATAATCAAGGGAGCAGCAGTAATGGACTAACAATGAAGCAAGATATATATAAATCATGCCATACGTGTTGAGAAACAACCTCAACTTGGATAGATCGAGTTTGACTCTCAACACGTATGTATGATATTTTTTCTTGTCTTATCATTATATCAATCAAACTAAAGAAAATTTGATGTAGAAAATATGGTTATTGGAAATTATAAATCGCCAGAAAAATTATATGATGAAGGGTTGCAAAAAGAAAAAGAGTGTAAACAAGACAAAGCATTTTATTACTTTAAAGAATTCACAGATTTAGGTCTTGTTCCAGCCATTCATAAAGTCAGATATTGCTTTTTACATGGAGATGATACTGATAAAAATAAAGATAAAGCTTTGGAGTATCTTCAAAAATTTGCAGACATAAATTATGCTAATAGTATTTTTCAGCTTGCTGTTTTTTATTATGATGATTCTGATGATAATGATATGGATGAACTGGCTTATGCTTATTTTTTTAAAGCTATAATTCTTAATTCAGAAGATGAAGATACGAAAAATTTTTTAATAATATATGCGATAAAATAATTAGTGAGAAAGTGAAAGAGTATTTATATAATTTTTTAAAAAAGAAATGTTATACTAATTACGTGTAATAGTTCAATCTCATACTAAGAACTAATGATTTCTATGTTAAGATTTTACTGTATTTTATTAGTATATTTTTTTCTTCTAACATAAGAACCTTATATGTGAAACTTTAATAAGTTCACTGTTATAAGTTTTGAATTTTTTGAATGTTTTTGCTTTTTATCTATATGTCATTAGATTGACTGTATGTACTGGACTATCACAAGGGAAATAAAAACTTTTTTGTTTTTTTAAGCTTTGATATTATATTGTTAAGTCGAAGTTATTATTATCCTTTTCGAGATTAATTCATAGGAAATTGTGATTTGAATTATTGGTATTGAAATATTATATGAATGACAATGATTATTTTTAAACAACTAATTTAAATATGTATATGGTTTGTATTATGAGTGCAGGTAAGCAAAAAAGTATTTGGGGTTTCCGATAATACATTCTTAGCTATAATTAGTGTTTAAAAAAATGGTGTATTCAGAAATAAACGGGAGTATTAAATAGTTCAAATTTATCAGAAAAAGTGATATGAAGGGTGTTTCTAATGTTGATTATGCTGATTTATCATCAATATCTTGTAACTAACCATTTATATAGTATATTTATATAAATAATTTGTGTCAATATCTATAAGTAATTAAATTTTATTTCTTGTTTTGATATTGAGTAGGAAGAATTACCCTAAATTCCATTGATAACTCTGCTATTTAAAGGTTCATAGTGCATTCAAAATAATCGAATGATTTTTCAAACATAAGACTTCTATATCATCCAGAATACTATCATGGTGATGATATCGAGAAAAATTTTTTAGTACTGTATCTTGAATGACTATCATTACACGAAGACTTCAAGGTTGCCCTATAAATAGGAATTTTTAAGGGTGAAGTTTTCGTAGGTATAACAATAGTCACAAATTTTTGGTTCTTTATAATTTTAATTCGATAGATTTAAAAAAATTAAAATAAAAAATTTTTATAGAATTTGGTTAGATATTTATTGACAAAATTTCGCTTAAAATTTAAAAAAGTTACAAAAACTTTTTTTTAAACTTTAAATATTTTTTAGCAATTATATAACCAAGTTTGATAACTTTTTTTATTTCATAGAGACTTTCAAATATTATATTCATTTTTCTGAATTTGATAACTATACATCATTGGTGGATCATTCAACAATAAAAAAAATACATATCCAGTGTTATTTATAAAGTATCTATTTTATAAATACAGTCGAAATGCTAAATATTAAAAGTATTTATTATGCAGCAAATTTTTATTACATTCAAATTTCATTATATTTATTATTTGAAACTAAATTTTAATTGAATAATTTTAAAAGCTATTCTACTTTAAAATAAACTCTGTCAATTTCATAGTAGGAATAAATAGTTAAAATGGCTGATGCTAGTGGGATTCGGTCTTCAACTATTGGTAAACGATTAATTTCGTCCTTTATATTCACTGAGACTATGACAATTTTTCGATGATGGATCTTATTGCAATTGCATTTTTTAGGAATTCTTCAATGATATGTGGAGTAGAAGGTCGTAAGGGAATTATCAATTCACATATTCTAAAAATGCATAAAAAGTTCCATTAAATAAATCTAGTGCTAAAACAGTTATATAATTACATATTACTTGGATTCCTAAAATAGGAATCTTTTCTAGCTTTCATCTTATAGATCTTGCCATTAAACTATTATCTTCTCTTCCATCAAAAAAATCATTGTAATGCTTGTCAAAGCAATCTTTACATATGCGGACTAATTTCTTCCAGTCATCCATTTCTTTACTATTTTGTGGAAATAAACATAAAATTTCGACAAGAATAAATTCACTTTCTTTCATGTCAAGATTTAACAAAACTTGTAAATCTGGTTTTTTTCCAGAATTTATAAAACACATTCTTATCTTCCGATTTTGAGATGATTTACTTGTCTGTTTTGACCTAATTGTATGAAATATTTAGTATATACATATAGTTATAATACTGAACAAATAGGCTTTCAACAATAAAAAAAGAGAAGCTATATAAAAACAAATGCACCAAAAAGATGAACAAAATATATGAATTCAATGTTATAAACTTTAAAATATTCTAATAAAAATTTGTTTCTTTTTTTTTTGTATTCAATAAAGATATTTATATTGCCTACTTTTATTGAAGAGCCCAAATAGAAATAATAAAAAAAATTCATTTACTATGCGCGCTTAAAAGTCTATTTAGAATAAGCAAAGATTGAATCCAAAATCTTAGATATTGCATAGATAACATAAGCATTTTCACTATATTTATTTTCTGTTAACAATGGCCTACAACTCCAAATATGTGCCTGTGGATAATGACAATTTTCAGCAGAGTTTAATAGTGCAAAAGAAAGTAAATATAAGTATAACTTACAATCCTTCCAATAAATCAAAAACTGTTATCAAGATTCATCTAGTTTTGAGTGACATTTGTCAGTTTTGATTTATCAGATTTAATGATTGTATAGTATTCGATGATTCATAGATAAACATAGTGGGCTTTCATAATAATAGCTAAAATGAAAGAATTGCATGAATAGCATATAAAAAGGAAAAATATACACAATCGCATACAAATTATACTCAAATACTTATTCACAGAGTTATTATTTACTATATTTAATTAATAACTTTGTTTACAATAGAATATCACCAATATAAAAGTTTTTAAATCTAACAAATCCCTAGCACAAAAAAAATTTCTCTATAATTTTTAGACAACTATTACTTATAAATATAACTATTGTGAAAATCAGAATAAAATAACTATATTCCTTAATATAAACTTATAAAATATCTTTGACACTTTTAGTAAAATTGATTCATAGCTCTGGTAAACATAATTTTGGTAGAATTGATGGTAAACATAATTAACTTAAATTTAACTATTTTATAAACTATAAATTATATTGCATGCAATATCTTTTGAAAACATAAAATGAAGCATGCATTGTACAATATTATTAGAAAATTTTTTTTATTATTCGAACCCAGTTTGTTTTCCGATGGCCTCTAGTTGCTGTCAGAGGATGAATTGAAACTTATATACTAAGGTAGTTTTAATTCATTTTACTACACTACCTTTACTAGATCAAATACAAATTTACTATTAAAAAATCATGATGCATTAGGATAAATTATGTGATGTGATCAAGGTCAATTATGCGATGAATCCATTAATAGCTCTCAGAATCTTTCGTTCATTATCACGTCGAATCACTCATCTACTAATCACTTTAATTATATAATGCACTTATCATTATCATTATCGATGGTAACCAATTAAATCAGGCTGATTGACAATCTTCACATGACAAAATCATTAAAGTTGTAAATCACCAAAAATCAAAACAAACATTTTTCATTCATAATAACACAATGACAAATTAAAAATGAAATGTGTATTTTGACCAAAATGAGGCTAATACTTGGAATATCTCGAGCTTTCATAAAACTTGGATAGAAAATCATAAAAATGATCCAGGAAAACTTCAATTTCTAAAAGCAAATGATGCACTTTTGAGGAGCCTGTGTTCAATCACTCAAAATTGTCAAGATAATACGAAAGTTCAGAAAGCAAGAATAATTCTAAATATAAAAGTGAGTACATTTTTATAGGAATATTATTATGTCAACGAATACTATACTGCACTTTTATTTCTCACGATGTTACTGAGACATATTATCGACAGATACTATCTGTATCTCTAAGCCATATAAACTATCCCTTTGAATTATCTCAGTATAGTCATAATTGCTACACTTAGTATATATCAATAGGTATCGTTTTTCGCTGTATCTATATATGGTGCCAGGTACTGCTTTTATTACTGAGATATATATGTCAACGAATATTGCTTTTATTTTCATATAAATAGATGCAGCCCATTTGTTGTATTTCTGAGGCATATAATAAGTAACTTTTATGTGCTTGCTATAAATTTGAACTATATATTTTTTATATTTTTATTATTAATAAAAGGATAAACGCAGCGTTGACGTAAATAATTTGTGGATTAACTTTAATATAAACAATAATGGTATCATTCTTGTTAATTCTAATTCAGCAGCACATATTATAATAATAATAACTTATATATATTTGAAACTAGATTCATCAGTTAGTGAAAATTATTATTTCTTTTTGATTATGATAATGAGAAGAGACTCAGTAAATTAATAGATGATAATAGCTTAATTGAAGAAATGAATTTCTCAGATTTTATACTACCAGCCAATAATAGAACTTGAAATGGTAAAAATAATATTAAATTTATTAAATAGAATCCTAATAATTTTAATTTATTCAAATTAATATTATTATTATATTATTCATATAATAATTTGACTAATGTCTTTCTTCAAATATTCAATAGACCAGCATATTGGAGGATATTAGACCTTACTAGAGAGAGTTTGTTCGATTGTAAAGAAATTGATAATGAATTGTTGAATGAAGTAGCACAACTTTTTACAAATATGATTGCATGGTCACCAAAATCAGCTCCCAAAAACTTGCAAGAGTACTTTAATAATAAATGTGAAGATGTGGTTTGTGGATTTGAAAAACTACATATTTGTGTTCAATTTATATAAGTATAATTAGTTTATTTTCTTTTTAAATTTTTACTAAAATATCAATAGTTTAAATAATTATATAGCAAATTAAACATGGATCGATTTAAGCGATATATTAGCAAGCAAGAACTAAAAATGGCCACAGTATTTGCATTAATTCATGGAATATTTTCACAAAATGTAATAGATGATAAATGGTATGAGTATTATGTTAAAAGCAACAAATTGATCAAGCACATTTTTGAAAACCTTTAGTTTTAGGAGAGAAGTTCAGTTTTTAGCAACAAATGAAGCTTGTAATGAATTAAATAATCCTTTTCAATGAGCTAAAGTTGGTCATAAAGCAGACATGAAAGGAATATTAATAAATACTTCATGTAAAATAGAGGCCTTATATGGAGAAGTATCTAAAGGTTTAGAACCTTTTGGTCTATCAATAGCAAGTAGAAAGAAAAAGTATCTTGATAAAGTCAAATTATCCATTATAATGTGAGATTCTATTAATAAGGCTTTAAAGCAATGGAGGCATATTAGTAATGAAGACAGAAAATCTTTTGTTGTATACAGATTTATACAAGATGGTTTGTCAATATTACTAGATCCTGATAGTTTAAAAGAGTCATTACTAAAGCAAATTTTTTAGGACTTGAAATAAATTTTTATGCAATGTCTTGGTTTGAAGGAATCTATCTTTTTGGAAGAATTGACACTTGCATAATTTTATCAGAGGAGGATAATTGTTATTTATTTGAAGATATTTACTGTATTCTTAAAGAACTTGAAGTATGTAATGTTTACTTAAATACAACTTATAAATGTTGATTAATATTAACTTAAAATTACAGTTAAAATTAAAGAAAACTGAAGAAGCTGTAAGATATCTTCATAGTGAAAATATAAGAAACAAAAGAAGATTGATGTCTAAAGAAAATATTCCTAATTTAAATAAGAACAGAATGCCAAAAAAAATTATTTATCAACATAGTAATTTTGGTGTTTTAAGTCTAGAAAATAATTAAATTAAATAAAGAACTTAGTTCAATTGATTTTCTGGCTTTTTAATGATTACTTTTGTCCAATGTGACTTTTTGAATACTAAAATTATTCAGATGTCTGAAGTTACAACTTTAGACAGGTGTAAACTTATCAATATTTGTTTAAATTTGCTAAAGCTATTCAACCAATGAAGAGAGGAATAAAGCAAGTGCTTGTGACAATAAGTAGTAGATTCACCAAAGAGGAAATCAATGTCTTTAGTGTACTTAAGAATATTTTTGGTAAAAGGATTATCAATTTATCTATGTCACTAGTACATTGAACTTAAATATCACTAAATAATTTATTCAAGTTTATTAAGTGAAAATTAAATTAAACTTGACCATCTAATAGTTTAGTTTAATTTAAAAATGTTTATTTGTAATAAATAGCCCAAATTATATCAATTGATTTTAGTCAATTTGTAAAGTTTAATTGAACTTTAATGAAAATATAAATAATTGCAGAATTAAGGTTTTTAATGATTGTGACAAAAACTTTTATACCCAATATATAGGATGTCCAGAATAGTGATGTGAACTATTCAAATCACGGATTGCACAAAATAAAATCCTATCCGTATGATTGATCTTTCATATAGTTTTCTTAACAGTTAACTATAGTTAACCATAGTTCACAATATGCAGATTACATCAGAATTGTTTCTGTAAGAAAAACGTTGACATGTATTATTTTGAAGACTAAATACAATTCATTCATAAAAATATTTTTAGAGTGCGCTTATATTATTAAAACCAACTGGCAATTGGTAAATATTTAATGAAACATAAGATAAATCAAATTAAAAAAATCAAATCATGACAGAAAGCATAAGACATGGCCAGATAATTTAGAATTTAATATAAAAAATATAGAAAAAAATCAATTACCAATTTTTTTAGTTTCTAAATTTAATCGATTTTATCAATTGAAGTAAATGTTTGAATAAATACAAATCTTAATTCTTCTAATTATAAAAAAAACCCATCATAAACAATAACAAACAAATTTTAGTTAATAGTTTAAAATTTTGTGAACTGTTATTCGTTGGATATCAGATATTTGGATTTATTATTATTTAGATGTCCAACGAATGACAAAAAATGTAATTTTAAAAAATGCAATCCTATCAGAAATACGAACAAAATTATGTTTACCAGAGTTATGAATTAATTCTACCAAAATTATGTTTACTAGAGTTAAAAATTAATTATTTTTACTAGAGTTACGAATTAAATTCTACCAAAATCATGTTTACCAGAGTGAATTAATTCTATTAAAATTATTTTTACTAGAGTTACGAATTGCTTTATTTTATAGGTTTTGCCTACCAACTTCATACAAACTGATAGTCAAATTCATACAAACTGACAGTCAGTTTGTACGAAGTTGGTATGCAAACCTGTATTTTAGTTGAAACATGTCAAAGATATTTTATAAGGTTTATTGAAGTTCATGGTCGGGATACAGTAGTAGTAATATAGATTATATTTTCAAATAAGAATTTTAAACTTTTTCATGGCTACAGTGTAAGTTCGTGACTTTAATATAGGTGTTCATTTCAGCAGTACAGTTTCATAATTTTAATAGTGGGTGAAGAATATACAAGATGTGACAATTATGATCACGTTGACCAATCGAGTAATAGATTTTGGGACCATACCACTTTCCTTTCATTTGCAGACTCCTAATCATGATATACCACCATACAATACATCAAACTCCTTTTATGTAACTCAAGCGTCTAGTTATATTTTATTAATTTTTATTTTCTTATTATCATTATTAATTTAGCATATAATAATGTTTGATTAACGTTAAGAAATAAGCAGATTCTGATTCACAATTGAAAATCTCATTAAAATTGCAAGAAGAAAGTGTTCTATAACTTATTAGAAGCTAAAGTAATAATTATAAATTACAATAGAATTTTATCAATGCTGTTACATTATTCTCAATATTTAAATAGCATAATTTTCTTCGCAATATTGACCAATCCCAATACTTTTGCACTTTTTGGGTTATGAAATTCAGTAAATTCTAAATTTTTCAATAATTCTTTGATAAGAAGATTATAATCTTCTTCAGTTGTTTCAAAAAAATATTTTGCATTTAATTTAACTTCAATTATTTCAGTTGGTGTTACATTAGTAACCCAAAGAAAATGGTAAAGTCTCCAACAGGCTGTCTATTTTTTCAAAACTTTACATTGATTGCCAAGTTTTTTGTTTATCCGAGATTTTATATCTGCGCCCTTCCAGTTTTTCGTTGATTATCCAAAGTCTTTTGGCTCATTTCATGTTGTTGTTCCTGATAACAAAGAATAAGTAAAATAAAAAAAAAGTCAGACAAAGAGTAAATGAGTTTAAGCATTTTATAATGCTGATTGATTATTTCTTTTTCACATTGTTCAAAGTTTTGATCCTATTGATATAAAAACTCTAAACAATTTGTAATATCCATTTGTAAATTTGGCAATGGCCCAAAAGAAGTTGATGCTGTATCTTCTGTAAAATAAGTTTTTATTGGCTTAGAATACATTTCATCTTGGACACCTGGATTTGATTCAAAAATCTCCGACTTTCCATTATTTTTTCTGAGATTTTTCAATTTCTCTGCATAATGGAAGGGTGCTTTATGATGCTTGCTAATAGTAGTTGACCCTATTGATCGAAATCCAACATTAATTATGATGTTTATGATTTAATAAAGTTTCAGATTAAACTTACCATAAGATCAGCTTTTCTCATTATTATTCTTTGATAGAAAAATAACAAATTAATTGCATATTTTTATATAACCTCTTGAAAATTAAAGTACCACATACTGAAATATCGTCATGATCTGATTCTGCCATTATTCCATTGTTAGTCTATATGGATTATTTCTTTTTAATTTGATAATATTAATGTTTTATAAAAATTAATTTACATAAAAAGTACCTGAACAGTATTAATATCCAATTGGATTACTTGAAAATCTTCTATTTTATTTTTTTCATAAATAAATAAAATAATAATTAATATGTATATTGTCTAGACTAGATCAAATTTAAGCATAGTTCATATTCTTAATATATTTATCATTCTGCGATTCTTATAATTTAGTAAAAGGAAAATCTATTTTCATCTGAGATCAAGTTACCTAATAACTTATATTGTTATTTACCTGATTTTGAGTAATAATTTTGGTAATATTTTGGGTGACTTTAACCTAGATAAAAATAGAATTTCTCTTAGTAAAAATGTAAATAAATATTACAAGTACTAAACTATTGTTTGTAATATTTAATATAATTAAGTAATTATATACAGTAATTATATACTTACTGAACTACCACTCAGGATTGCATTGTACTTTATAAAAAATAAGTTAAACCAAGTTCATAAAATTCAAATAATAACCTATATTTGGTTTACCTGCTCAATTTGACTATCTTCAATAATTTGGTCATTTTTTTCAGAGAAAGAATCATTTGAAGATGTCTGAAAGTCTTCTGTGCATTCTTTTATTAATAATAATTATTAATGATAAATTATATCAAAAATTTACTAGATTATTTAAATAATTTTTACCTTGTCATTTTTAGAATTTGGTGGGATGTCTTGATTTGTATCTGTGATTTTAATAGTAATAATTATTTAAATGGGTATATTCATTAAAGATTTGTATATAATGATAATTGAAACTTTACCTGATCAATATTTGAAGACACTTCCTAGATTTGACAAAAAAAAAAGACTTCAACATATAAAAAGAGGAAAGAAGAAAAAAGTAAGTAATAAGTTACTAACATTTCTTATTTTATGACTTTCCGAAACACTTGATGATACATCATTTGATATATCGAGTGAAAAACTTGTCTCAATATCAACTGTGTTCTTGGTTACAGAAATTATTAGTATGTGGTTATTAACAAATGCATTCAATTATTAATATTTATAATTACTGTTGAGTTTCTTTTCTTTCAATTGCATTAGACTAAAAATATTCATTTAAAGACTAAATAATATCTTAAATTAAATGTTTAATATATAACTTACTTCATTATTTATTGCAGAATTGATTTCATATTCGACAGCTTCATTAAATCTAATTTTATCGATTTCTTCTTGTGTATTAGAATATTCATCTGATGATTCCTTTTTAGATTTTCATAATTAATTTTCATGTTAAGTATTTATAACATTAATAATTATAACATTAATAATTATAAAAAAATTTATACATCAAGTTTTATGAGGTTTGAGGGTTGTGATATTGACTGAGTGTTATTTATCTGATTTTAAAAATAACAAAATAAATAATATAGATTAGAAAAATATTTGTTTAATCATAATAGAGTTTACTATTCTACTAAAGTGTTCATTCTGTTCTACAACAACAATAGGAAAACTAGTGATTTCCACCCTATGTGGGGTTGATTTTTCTACAATTTAAAATATTTTTTCTTTTAAGTAAAATTTTATTTTGTGATGCGGTAGTAATAATATACTTAAATTAGCTATAATTTAATGATTTTATCCAAAGTCTTGCATTTTTTTTTATGATATGGTGCCTTTTTCTTTCTTATATTTTGACTGTCATCAGAATCTGAATTTTGACTGTCATTATCAGAATCTGAAATATCCACTTGTTTATAGATTTTGTCACTTTTTAATCGTTTATTTTTTTTTGCTCTTTGATGATTTTCAAGGTACACATGTTTAGATTTCCTTGAATTTTCTTTTTCACACTTCTTTATAGTAATCCAAATTAATAATTATATTTTTGAAATTTATTAATTGACTAGTTTAAAATTCTTACATGATCATTATCTCTAGATTTATCGAGTTGTGTAATATTACTTGCTAGGGTTGTATTTTCAAGCATTTCGGAGATAACACTAACTGATTGCTATTGTTAGGCAAAGATTCATCAAACTTAGTTACAGAAAATTTTCAAATTCCTTATGCTTGTCTTAAAGAATTTTTTTTTTATCTGATTATTGTTAATGCTAGCAATTTCCAAAGTATTGACAGTAATATTGATTGTTGAATGAAAATTAGGTAATAATTTATCAGGTTCCTCGTTACTTTCAAAGTCATTAAAGTACTCTCCTTGCTAAGGTTTCAATGATTTGTTAATAATTACATTTATAATTACATTTATAATTTAATATTATTGAAAATATTGTTGCCTTATGATTTATTAACATTAATGTTAATCATCAATTTTGTAAAAAACAATTGAATATTAAAAAATATTTGTTTTTTACTTTATTTTTTCCTTTTTTTTTTGAAATTTTAAAATAATCATTCATATGACTATCTTTAAGCTATTGATCTTCTCCAGTATTATTTTTATTTGTTTAAGCATCAATAATTAATGTATCTTCTTATGATTCATTAACTAGATCCTAAGTTTTATTTGAAAGTGTCTTAATGTTACTATGTCAGTTGATTAATAAATATGGCAGATTAAAATGAAATCAGATTAAAATGAAATTTTGCCTAGTGTAAAATAAGCAAAACATTGATAAATATAATTTCATCTTAATCCAACTTCATTATAATCTATAATAATAAATATTTTAACATCGACTACATCTTCAATGATAATAGATTCTTTCCCCTTTATATTAGCTAGATTATTGATTGTTTTTTGATACATTTCTTTAGAAATTAGAACCACTCCAGGTGTGTCAAAAAAATTTCCATCATAATTATTGCCATCATCTAAGAAAATGGTTGCTGAGTGTAATTGGCCATCATAAACAATTTTTTCAACTTCTCCCTTTGTAGCTTCCTATATAAGACTTATCATGTTCCTAATTATTTCTTTTGGATTTTCTATTGCTTCAATCATGATTCTTTTCAATTGTGCAGTAGTACAAGAGAAAAAGTTGAAAAATCAAGGTGTTTATATATTACACTTTTGACTATGATCATATATTACACTTTTGACTATAATCTCACTTTATGAAAATTATTGATTATTGATTAATGATAATGTCAACTTATATGATCTTACCTTATAATAAATTGTTGAGCTTCTTTGATTAAAATTTTTAATGGTGATGTCAACTTATATACATTATGATTTGATATTTTAATTACATTATTACTATTATATTTTAAACGATAACAGTAAGTTATCTAATTCTATAAATTGATAAACAAAATTTTAATACTTACATTAATTTTATAAATTTTTATCAAGTTTTATCAATTATCTATATTAGCGTTAGGAGTTCTAGACAATGTTCTTAAGCCTCCACGTCTCTACCCAATATCTTCAAGACATTCTGAATCAAATTCAAAGGTATTTACTTGCACATAATTGTAGGTTAAATTTGATGAATTCGATAAGATTCGATGAGCTCCTGTTAGCATTACGAACAATGATAAGTATAGTTCATACAACAATTTTAACACTTTTCTTCAACTTTTGTCTTAGCAATGTTTTAAACATTTTAGAATAAGGCTACACAAAGTTAATTTTTCATTTTGCATAACCGCCAACCTATTTTTTTTTTTTTAAAGTTCCAATTATGTCAATTATTCAATTATGCTATCTACTAATTTTATTCAGTATTACCCGATAGAGACTTTGTTATCCCGAAATTATCTGATAGGACTGATAGAAAAAAATCCTAGCACTGACCCAATTTTCTGATTTGTATGTTCTTAGACATAAACATGAGTCCATGAATTTACAATAGAGCATTTATTAACTCTATTGTTTATTAATTTGATCATTTTGTCAAAACCTTATAATGATCCATATTTTCAAAATACATATTCTGTTTATGAATTTGCTTAATTATATTGTAAATATTAAAATAAATTAGCTTAAATATAGCATATATATACAGGAATGGCTATTTAAAATAGTTGGAAATTCCAAACAAATTCAATGTATACAATGTTTAGAAGATATAAATTCACTTTCTTATTTCTATCAATTTGAATCGATTTAACAATTTAAACATATAAAAAATCAAACAATTAACATTGCAAAGAAAATAAAATGAAAACTCCAAGTTCAGTCTGTCAACAATCAAAACCTTTTAAAAATATTTAAAATTTTATAAATGATAATATCTCATTTGAATAAAAACACAATTTGTCTTTATGACCGATGAACCAAAATCTTTCGAAGTATCCTCTAAAACATCTTTTAGAATCAAGAATAATCCTACAAAGTGCTTCGGCCAGCACTTTTCCTGCTTTTAAGCCAAGTTGATCAATGATTCTTAAAGAGGACAAATTTGAATAAAATGATCTTGCACATTTCCAAGTAGTTAATTTATTCCTTTCAATATAGATTTACTGTGGTGTGATATATTTTTGATGCATATAATTATATAATTTCTATTAACATTAGCATTAGAAAATTTATTTGCATGATACGTAACGATAATGACAACTAAAGAGATACAATCAAACAAGTAAAAATTTTAATATAACAAAAATCAATAAAATATTATATTTATATCATGTGTAATACTAAATGATATGTAACATCAGTTCGTATTCGAGCTAATGCATATACTGCGATTAGTAAAAATAATAAAGCTTTAGACGATCTGACAAAATTAATCTTGGATAAATCATTTGTAGGTTATAAGTATTGCAAAGATAGCTTTATTTTTTCATTGAAAAATGGCACCATTCACAATTCTATTTTAAGTCGTGTAAAAAAAACAGGTCATGCAATTGATAGTAATTCTAGTTGTTGGAGTAATCAATTTTCATATGAAAAACAAATTAGAAATAAATATATAGTTAAAAGTGATAAATGTTCAGTGGAAGAATATAAAATATTTCAGATTAGTAAAAACTCTTAAAGTTTTATGCTAATTAATTAGCTTGATACATGGCTTTATCAATGACTTAGTCTATTTAGTTTATGAGTCTTAGTCTTATACTATCACTGAAAGTATAAATATTCTATAATTATGAATCACCTGTTTTTGTAATACTTTAAATTCTTGCTCATTCTTGGGCCAAATTTAAAAATAACATATTTAATACCAATGAGAAAAGTAATCATTCAATTTCATGAAATATGTAATAGAATCATCATTATATTTTTAAAGATTATGCATATGTAAATTTATAATGATATCATTACAAAATGGAATTATCGTTATATTTTCAAAGAGTATGCATATATAAATTTATAATGATATCATTACATAATTATATAAATAACTTGGCTTCCTTTGGCAACTAGTATATATAAATTCTCATTCTTTAATACTTTTAAAACATCAACAATTTTGCTATTGTGATATTAAAAGAATAATGGTTGAAATTGTAAAAAGTAAAGAAATTTTGAGAAATTCGATCAATCTTATTTGGAAAGCAACTGGTGGAAAAGTTGTTACTGTTACTTTCAATAACCAGTTACGCTTAGCAACCATCTCATTAGATAATGGAACCAACATTACCATAAATTTAGAAGTACCAAGAGCAAAAAATTTTTTTGTTGTATAATATTTGAATTTCAGAATATGCAACAATAACTGAATTTTTTTTAGAGAATTGCTGATAATAAGAACATTCCAAAATATTAACTATACAATAAAAGTGTTAGTGACAACTCGAAACATGACCAAGACATAGATAAATTGATTAATATTGTCTTTGAAATGTTTAATTAATCAAAAAATAGCATGCAAGCTGATGACATTAAAAATGTGTGCCAACTTAATAATGAACATATTAATATTAATAATCAGGTAAGAAACTTTTTAATTATGGCAGCTGAGATCAGTTGAAATTTGAGGTCTTTAACTAAATCAACTAAACTTTTTGAAAAGGATGACGAGGTAAAAAATCAACAATTTAATTCGAATTAGAAATTTTAAATTAATTAAATCAACTTATTCTAATAATTAAAAGAGTAAATGGAAAATATTATTGTAAGTATTATTAGTTTAAATTTTTCTATTAGTCTGAAGAGTAGTTATTCAAATATTTTTATATACACCAAAATAATTCTAGAATTTATTGCACAATATAAATATTAAAGATAATAACAACGATCAAAATAATGAGGTAAATAAATGTTGTAAATTTTGTTATTAATCAGATGTTATTCAAGTATTTTTTTAAAAAAATGTTTCTAGAATTTGCAGGATACCAATATTCAGGAAATCGACGATAAGAAAAGAATTAATAAGGTAAATATATATTTTTTGAATTCTTAAATCAATTAGAGTTTATTCAAGTTTTTTAAACTGCAAAAAAAAATGGATCTAGAATTTACTACGTGATACTATGGATATTGACAATGATAGGGTAAATAAATCAAAAATTTAGTTTGAATTCTAATAATCAGAAGAGCAATTATTCAAGTATTTTTAACTATGCAAAAAGCGCGAAACTGTGGATATTCAAAATATTGATAACAATCTAAAGAATTTTCCAAATCCATACATTCTTATTACAAAGAAAGCTCCATCAGCAAGTATTTTTTATATTAATGATTGCATAAGCATTGACACAATACTATAATTTTAACTTGTTTTTTTTAATATTTACAAGTTTATTTGAAAAAAAAACAAAATTAATAGGTAAGCTAACCTTTTATATTACAAATTAAAACACTAAATTAATGATTTAAAATTATGCTTTAAATATTTAAAAGCTTCAAACCTTTTAGATTATTCAAAAGCTTCAGATTCTTTAGATTCGACTTCAGAAGTTTCAGATTTGGCTTCAGAAGCTTCAAATTTTTTAGATTCGATTTCAGAAGTAAACAGCCTGGTAAGTAAAAAAAATATATAATTTACTAGTTAACCCAAAAATTAATTATTTAATAACTATCCAATTTCGATATAAAGTCATATAAAAAGCTTATAATACTTAAGATATTTTAACTTTTTTTAATAATCACAAAAAGAATAAATCTCCCCAAAAAAAAGGCAAACATGTTATTGTTAAAGCAAAAGAATCTAATATTCATGAAAATTAATTAAAACAAAAGGCAAGAATATTCGAACATATAAATACTCAAATTAAACTCATTAGAATTAACATTTTAATTAATTATTTTATGAAATTAAAGCCAACAAATATCTCATCAAAAAATAATAATCTATCAGAAAAAAGCAGTTATCAGATTAATGACAAGATTAACGAGAAAGAAAATGAAATTATTTCTGATGAGGTTAAAAATTTATATATTCGTACTTAAATACCTTCAATAATAACAAAATCTTTCTTATTAAAATCTTGTAAAAGAACACTCGATATCCAATTGTTCTGATAGAGAACATTGAAGCACCAAATTATAAACAAATAAGAATTTTAGTTGAAAGCAATATAACTGATTCTTATTAAATGCATGTTATTATTAATATAAATAAAATTTTATCTTATGAAAGAAATTGAAACGTAAATCTGATTATGATAGTAGAGAGCAAGATAAAGGCAAACAAAAGGAACTACCTGAATTAAGTTCTGATTCTGATGGTATGTGACCAGTTTTTGAATACATAATGAAAATTGCAAAACTAATAATTCAACCTAAAATTGTTAGAATTAGATGTTAAAAAGGCTCTTAATAAAAAGAAAAAATTATCTTGCGATAGTAGAGTGCAAGACAAAGGCAAACAAAAGAAACTACCTGGATCAAGTTCTGATTCTGATGGTATATGACCAGTTTTTGAATACATAATTAAAATCACAAAACTAATAATTCGACCTAAAATTTAGAATTAGAAGTTAAAAAAGCTCCTAATAAAAAGAAAAAATTATCTTGCGGTATGATATTATAATAGCTCTAAAGTTTTCAAATTTTTTTATTTATTAACTGTCAATATCTAAAGAATTACAAATAGGAAATATTATTATATCCACGACATATAGTAATAATCATAAAGCCCATCAGAATATATAAAGAATTTGAAGAAAATCAGGACTAGAAAAGGAATGAATAATATTTTTTCATTAAACAAAGATCCAAAAGATCTACAAGGAATATTCACACAACATATCGATTTTAATGAAGTTTCAACACCAGTATCATTAGATCCATTACCAAAACATTTACAAAATGTTGAAGATTGTCATAACTACTTTCAAATTTGGAATCAACACTATGATCGATGTGAAAAAGAGATCAATAACCAACACACCAAAACACTAAATCTTATTCACTTTTTATTTCAATTCTTTTTCTTTTTGTTAAAGTATTGCAAACAAGAACAAGAAAATGAAACTAAAAGCAATTTATTGATGAATAGCTAGAAAGGAAGAGATATTAAAAGTCGCATAAACAAAAAAATTGAGAATGTGAATTCATGTTCAATCTTAAAGTTGTAGACTGGGTGTTGGAGAATTTTTCATATTCTTTAGGTTACAAATATTATACTAAGTGAATTGATCGAAGCCAAGTTAATGGCAAAATATTTTTGTAATGCAACTGAAAATGAATACAATATTCTAATTCAAGCATTATTAGGAGATCCAAAATTTCCAAAATTTTTTAACCTAAAAGATAAAGATGTATTCATATTAGCTAATATTGCTGAGAAACTTTATTAAGATAGTAATCTTTGTAGATGTTTTTTTTAGTACTTTCAGGAAATTTTTTTTAGCTTTAATTAAAAAAAAATAGTAATTGATTATAACAGAATTCGTAATCTGCACCTGAATATAGTGAAATCTTGTATAATTCATATTGACATCTTTTTAATTAGATTAAAATGAACTATAAGACTCATAAATATCGAAAATAATGGTTTAATTATTTCCTTCTCACAATCTTCTTGCTTTTCAATATTTAAATTTTTAACTATTTCTTACTCTAAATATTTGTTTCATTTTATAAAATTCTTCAGTTTTGGAAGTTGATTAAGCTCAATATTAAGAAGTAATACTAACACTTTTTATTTAACACATTCTGTATCAAGCTTATGTAAAAAACTATTTAAGTTTTCATACATATAGTAAAACAACATATGGGACCCTATAGCAAAAGAAGAGGATGAGCCAAAAAATTAGAAATTTTATTCTTATGCTAATTTTATTCTAATCAATTTAATTATTCAAGATATTAAATTTTTTTAGAAAAAATTTTTTTGGCCCATCTCCTCCTTTTGCTATAAGGGTCCCATATATAGCAAAGATACCAGCATACAATGTACCAGGTAGCTTACAAGAAGAAAGAATGAAATTTGTTGAAAGGCTACTGGTATTTAACAAACATATTAAAGAAGTCAAAGAACTATTCAAAAGAGGAAATACATAGATTGTAGTTATATTTAATTGTAAATATGATAGAAAAGAGACAATCAGCAAGATCCAAAGGAAACACAACAACTGGTTTAGAATGATTCCAGATGCAGAAGAGTTAGAAGAAGATGAGGCCAAGAAAAAAGATGAATTAAAACAGAAAGAAAGATCAGTAAAAAAAGAAAAAGATACAAAAGAAATAAGAAAGACAGAAGACAAAACTTTTAGATAAAGGGAAAAAAAAGACACAGTGACATTAATAATATAAAATTTGCCAAAGGAGGTCTCAGAGTATGAGATCAAATACCTAGTGAAGAAAGTAAGTTAAGTAGTTGTATGCAAGATTAAAAAAAGTGCATACAGGACAACAGCAATAATAAAAGTAGAAAAAAAAGTTAAACAAACATTCCTATAAGTAATCCTCTTAAGAAGTAGAAAGTTGACAAGAATGATGAAAGATAAAAAAGAAGAAGAAAAGAAGGAAGAAAGAAACCAGTTTATGGCAAGATTAAAAGGAATACTAAAAGAAATTTTTGAATTAATTCTACTGTGAGAACTCAAAGTCAGAAAGACAATAGCAGTATACATTACACCAAACAGATAGGAAAGGCCAAGAAGCTACACAGTAGTATTATTCAAAAACCAAATAGATATAGACATAGCCACTAAGAAAAAAATCTGATATAACAAAACCATGATGTTCTGTGAAGTTAAAATAAGAATGAAGGTCAGAGAAATTCATGAAAATAGCAGCAAGATGCAAAAAACACAAAGAGAAAAAAAAGAAATGATAGAAGACACCAGCTCAGAAAAAAGGCACACAAGTGTGAAGGAGTTCACAAAGGAGAGTAAATACAGCACAAGGTTAAGAGATAAGAGAAATGAACAAAAGAGTAGAAGACCTTGGAACAAAAGAGAAAACAAAAAAGATTCAATTGACAGAGACCAAAAACAAGAAAAGTCAAGAGAAGAATTCAAAAGTACAGCCAAGTTATATAAGTGAACTTCATATATAGAAGACATATTTGGCCAAATATTAGAAAGACTAGAAAAACTGAAGAAAGCTGAAGAAAGAGCATGGATGGCCCAAGCAAATCACTTCTAAGGGCACTCTAGTTGAACCAATGAGTGTAGACAAGAAGATTGAGGATTTTCTGTGAAGGGAGAGAGGAGTATTTAAAAAAAGAAAAAGAATAATACCTCCTTGTCAAAGAGAAAAAAAGAGCAGAAAAGGAAAAGAAAAGGTAGGAAGTATAGGAACAGAACAAAACTGATTGAAAGAAAAGAAGAAAGAGAAAAAAAAAGAGATAAAAATAACATGCTACAACATCATTAGACTAAAAACCAAAGGTTAAAAGCTTGGAAACCTGCTCAGCTAGACAGAAGAAGAAGAAATCACATTATTAGAAATTATAAAAATAAACATTACAGAAAGAAAAGGAAAATTCTTAATATACAGAGTAACTGAAAAATATATTAGATATTGGAGTAGTGCAACAGAAGATAAGAAAAAGGATCTAACATAGAGATTTTATTAAAAAAGCACATGGCACTGTTAAGAAGATAAATGAGTATATGATAGAAATCATTTTATACTTCAAACAGATAGAGTTAATAATAATAAGAGTTTATATACTACCAAACAACAAAGAAGTAGGAAGAAGCATTCAGCAAAAAATAGTAGAGATAGCCACTAAAAGGAAGAGATAAACACAAATAGTTATCATGAATGACTCAATCATATAGTAAACAATATATTAGATAAACAAAATCCAAAAGCTGCAAGTTTTAAAAAACTGCCAATATTTAGCTGAATAAAACAACAAGACTTTTGCAATATGTACAGAAAAATGCACCTAATAAGCCAAAAATACACATGGTTAAATGAAAAAGCAGCAACAAGAATTGATTATATATGGGTGTCAGAAGGATTAGCTTCAGGTCTACAAAAAGCTGAAATAGAAGACATAAAAGAGATTACTAAAAGTAATCACAAGATAGTAACAGCATAAATATGGGTAAAGCACATAATAGCAAAAAATAGCAAAGCAGAAGTTAAAAAGAAAAGACAGTTAAGAACATTATATCTTTATAACCAAACAAAAGATAAAGAGTGAAAGAACTATGCACAAAAATTGCAGAAATAATTAGAGATAAAAGAGACATTGAAGCATATTCAAAAGGAAGAACAAGATAAAAGAAAGAAGATGAAAAAGATAAACAATATATGGGATATAATAAAGGAGGCAATTATAATAATAGCAAATAAACATTTATCTAAGAAAAAGATCTATAATACAACAACAAACAGAAGATATAATCAAGAAAAACAATAACAAAAAAAAACCATTGTAAAGCTCCAAAGATTAATCAAATATGCAAAGACAAAAAAAGGTCAGAAAGTGACAGAAGAAGAAAAAAGTGAGCTAAATAGAAAGCTTAAAGCACTAAGCAAGAAAATAGATGCAAAGTTACCAAAAATACAGAAACAATAGTCAGATATCTAAATAAAAGACATAAAGGGTTGGCAGAGAATCCTTCAAGAAAAGAAAAAGAAAGAATGAGAACAAGAACAAAAAAGACAAATAGAGAAAAACATAGATAAAAGATGTAAAATGATCAAAACAGACTAAGGAAAAATAATAGCCAGCCTTTTAAACAAATTATATAATAAGATAATGCTTGACAGATTAATTGAATAGGCAGAAGAAGAGACAAAACTATTGACAGAGCCAGAGCTGATTAAAGAAGCTATAGCAAAACACTACAAGAAACAGTTTAGGAAAAGGAACACCAAATTAGAAGAGATGTTAGAAAGCTGGAAAGAAATCTATAAACCACAAAATTACATTAAAAAAGAATGATATAGCAGAATTGAGGAAGGAATTAAGAAGGAGGAATGGAATAAAATAATAAAAGAGCTTAAAACAGGAACAGCCTCTGAGATATCAGAAATAAGCTATACTTTAATTAAATGAGCAGAAAAGAAGACACAAGAAGTATTCAGAGCCTATGCAGATCTATGTTTAGATTATACATGTCATGAAAATAGGTTTTCAAAAAAGACCTATTTTGTTTTCAATAAAGCAAATTAAAATTTTTTATAAGAAAGAACAAATAAAATTTTATATTTATATTCTTTATAATTTCATCTATTCAAAAAAAGTATCAAAAAATTTCATCTTTTAAGTAAAGGTAGGTCAAAACAATTTTGTCTTCAAATTTAATTTTGGGTTTTGTCTTCTCAAAATAATTTCATTCTTATATATAGTCTAGATGCAGAAGAAATACCAATAAAGTAGAAAATAGCACAAGTATATCTAATACCAAAAGATGTAGAATGGAGATATAGTTTAAAAACATTCAGTCAATAGCACTAATTGAAACATTCAGAAAGGTTGTAATGAAATTAGTAACAAGAAGGCTTAGCAAAATATTTGTTAAAAAAGAGATACTCAAAGGACCAAATTATGCAGGCCTTCTAAAGAACTCTATAGAACAACCTGTACACATCTTAAATATGATAATAGAAAAGGCAAAAAAAAATAATAAAGAGCTGTAAATACTTCTACAAGATATAAAAAAGGCATTTGACTCAGTGTTACTTAAAAGTCTTGAACTAGCTCTGCAAAAAGTTAAAATATTTAAGAAGACAATCAAGTATATCTTAAACCTCTTTTATAAAAGATAACTTAAAATAATTACAGCTTATAGCCTAACAGAAGAAATAATAACAGGAGATGGAATAGATCAAGATGAAATAATATTGCTACTAATATGGCAGTGTTGTATCTTTTTCACTATCCAAGGTTTTTTTTAACTATATCTAATGTCCAAATGTCTAAGTGTTCAAGAGTGTTCAAAGCATGTACAAGCTCTAATAATTAATAAATTTGTCAAAAAAATATATGATTATATATTTTTTTAGGTTCTGAATATTTTTTATTTAGAAAAGTATATAGATTATCTTAACAAAATTTTGAGTAATTTTAATTTATATTTTTGTTCAAAAATGTCCAAACTTATGTCCAAAGCTGTCCATTAACAATATTGCTAATATGGCATATCTTCTATGATCTATTATAAGAAAAGGTACAAAGAGATAAGAGTTTAAACTATATAGTAGAACAAGAGATCAGAAAGGGAACATATTGTAACAACATTACAAGATACTATCAAGCAGTGATTGCATATGCAGATAATACAACATGGATTATGAACAACAAAGAACAGCTATTAGAAATTCTAAAAGTAGCAGAAGAGTTTTTTAAAATAAATGACATAGAGATAAATAGATCCAAATCAAAACTGATAATAATAAATAGAAGAGTTAGAAAAGAGGAAAAAGAGACAACATTTAGAGAAAGTAAGATAATAAAGAAGCCAAGAAACCAGATAGTCTGTTCTTTAGAAATCTGGCTAAACAACAGAATGTGAAAAGTATTGATAAAAAAAAAAGCAAAAAGGATAATAAGCCAGACAATAAGAGACCTTAAATATAAGAAAATGACAATAAGTTAGATTGCATATATAAATAATATAGTAATAATACCAAAATTAAGCTATATGCTACAGTTGACAAAGATGACAAAAAGAGAAATAAATGAGATACATCAACCAATGATATGTTTGATAAAACAAAAAAGCAATCTGCTAAGAATATTAGAGAATTGCATAATAGAATACAAGGACTTCAGCAGCTGCAGAACACTGTAACAAGAGTTAGCGATAAAGCAAATAGATAGTTTGTTAGCAAGACTAAACAGACAAGATAAACTGGGACAGTTAATGAAGCTAAGAATAACACAAGGCTGCCAAAGAACATGATTAACAGAATATATATAAAAACTAGACAAGATATCAGAAAACAGATTATGTTGAAAGAATAATTTAGCCTGTCTGACAATAGTAAAAGCAAGAGAACTAAGAATAAATATAAGCACAGAAAGTGAATTATGAACAACAATTAGTTACAGTTCTAGAATAGATGAATTATTAAAAATACAATTGTGAAAAAGAAATAGAACCAAAATAAGTGAAGCAGAGCTAATATACCTAAACCAGCTACTTGATACAAAAGGTAAAAGGCTAATAATGTGGCAGCAGTTCAAAAGCTACTACAAACAATTGAATAAGAGTAAAAAAGCAGAATAGTTTAAAAAAATAAAGGCAAAAGTGCTTAATAAACCAGAAAGCAGAAAGGTTAAAAAACACTTTAAGACAGACAGATACAATATATAGGCAATAAAGATCAAATAAAAAAGTCTGTCAAAGGACAGAAGAAGGAAAAAATAGATAATATATAGTATACAAAATGCTAGACAATTGAAGAAGATAGTTAAAAAGAAAAGAAGAAGATACTAATAGAATATTGATAAATGCAAAACAAAAAAAATAATCTAGTAATAAAATTAGCAGATGTGATAGGTGCATAAAAGAAAAAAAAGGAGTGTGGCGACCTAGTGAAGTGGTCAGGTTGTCAACCCCCCAAGTGGTAGGTTGGGTGTTCAAATCCCATCGACAGTGAAAATTT
>CAJVQA010001268.1:0-26548 GCA_910591915.1 Cetraspora pellucida | reverse complement strand
AATAATGAAATAACTAATACTAAATAATAATAATAATAATAAAATAATAATAACTAATAATAATAAAATAATAATAATTCATTCTATAACATTTCTGTCCCTTTTAAAAATTTACTTCATAAATTCTATATTCTAATCGATTCAAGAAGTTGAGTATACTCATCATCTAGCAATTTGATGATATATGTTGTGATCACATACTTCAGTTGCAGAGTTATTTCTTTTGGTCACAACTCAAGAACTTTATATATTTTGAGAGCATTTTTTCAAGTATCTTTTGTTCTTCTTGTTACTTAAACATTCTGGATAAGGTCTTTAATCTCTAAAGAGTTATTGGACTTTGAGATTATTTGTTCTAGGTAATAGTAAGCTTCAATTTTCTTGTTGAGGTTATGTCAAGTATTTTCAGGAGTGGATAAGAACTTTAAGATTCAATTAACTTGTTTTTTTCATGTTCTTCCAGAAAAAGGATTGGTTATACTTCGAGTTGTTGGTACTGGTGTCTGTTTTAAATCATTTATTATTTGAGTTAGATGGTTAGTATTATTACTTTCTAACTCAAGAGGTGCTTCATTAAGTGAAGTTTCGATTGAAAAAGGTTGTATCTTTTCTAATTGTAGAAATTCATCAATATTGAATTCTATAGAAGCTTCTATTATGAGGTTTAAGTCAATAACTTTTTCTGATTCTTTATTACTCCAAAGAATAGTATTTTGAGATGATATATCTAAGTGATTTTGAGATGCAGAGTCCTGTTTTCAGATTTGAAAAAAGTTGTTTAAAACAATTACTGTTTCTGGTTGAATTTTATTTTTAGGAAAATTTATATGTTTCGAGAGTGTTTATATAAATTTCCAAGTATCACAATCTTCAAATAAATTGTAACATTGAAAAATTGTATAATATTATTGTCTTTTTTTTCAGTTTTAGAAATTGCTTCCAAAAATTCTAATTATTTGATAAGAATGAAAGATTCTCAAGTTTGTTTTTCATAATATTTAGCAAGACAATCACTGTTATAGTACTTTTGCAATGTTTTTTCTTTATTATTACAAAGTTTATAAGCACTATTGTTTAATTTTTTTTGAATTATAAAAGGTCCAGTTCTTTTATCTTCAAATTTAGCTGATTGAGAATATTCTATATCCTTTCTAATTATTTATACTTTGTCACCAATTTCTAATGTTTCATGATGAATTTTGGCATTAAAGTATTTTTTCTATTTCTGTTGCAATTCATTGGTCTTTTCTTTTGCATTGTTCTGCAATTCAGATAGCTTGTCGATAAGCTCAAATGCTCAGTGCAATATGCTATTCTGTAAATTGTATTCTGTTTCTTTATAGAGTTTGACAGATAATAAGGCTTCAATTAGAAGAACAGCTTGTCATCTGTATACAAGCTGAAAGGGAATATATCCAGTTGTAGCATATTTCTTTGTTCAATAAGCAAGCAGTACAGCAGGTATATGTAAGTCCCAATTATCATTTTTTTTTACTTTAGTGAGTAATTCATATAAGGTTTGGTTAAGATGTTCAACTATTTCATTTGTTTGTAAGTAGTATAGTGAAGAGAACTTATGTTTCATAAAAAACTTTTTATATAGAATGTGAACAGTTTTACTAATAAAATTTCTTTCTTGATCAGAGAATAATCTTCAGTGTTTCATGTTGACAAATAATTTTTTCAAAAATAAACTGAGCTAAGGTATTTGCTCTGGCATCAGGTATAGCACAGGCTTCTGGTCATCTTGTTAAATAGTTAGTAGCAACAATAATATATTAATTATTTTGTTTAGTAATTGGTAAGGATCCTACTAAGTCAATTCCAATTTGTTCGGAGGCTTATCCTATTTAGATAAGATGAAGAGGTTCAGTTTATTTGCCTTTTAGTCTCTTTTGGCACTCTTTACATGTTTTAACATATTTTTGTACATCTCAATACATTTGGTCTCAATAATATCATTCAGCTATTTTATAATACATAGCATTTGTTTCTAAGTGTTCTGTGGTAAGATGCTTATGCATTATATACAGAACAGGTTCTACTTCATTTCATTTGATAACATGAAAAGAGTACTGAGAGTTCTTTTTGTTTTTCTTGTATAATAGTTCTTTCTTAGTAATAAAATGTTTAGCATAATGTTGTATTTGTTTGGTCTGTTTCTGTAATAAAGAGTCAGTTAACTTGTCTGATTTTATATAATTATATAAATTATAATTGAGGTTCAAATTCATAAGGAAGGGTTTTGGCATGAGGTCTATGTATAGAGTCAAAATAGAGCATCTACATTAGAGTAAACTCTTCCTGATTTATAAATAATTTTGAAATTATAGAGCTAGAGTTTTAGAATCCATCTTTTTAAGTGCCTTTTGGGTTCAGCAGATTGTAACTACTTAAGAGCAAAGTGGTCTGTGATTAGGATGAATCTGGCAGTTTCAAGATATTTATAAAAATGTTTAATAGTCTATACAACTGCAGCATATTCAAGTTCAGTGGTATTATAATTAACTTCTCCTTTAGTTAGACTTTTACTTGCATAGACTACAGAGTGTTTCTTTCTGTTTCTATCCAATTGACTAAGAGTAGCTTTGAATCTATGATAAGAAGCATTAGTAGCTAAGATAAATAATTTTTAAAAGCTTCCTGTTGTGGTTCATCCTATATATAAGGAGTTTCTTTATATAGTAGTTGATTTAAAGACTGTGCTACTTTAGAGAAGTTATAAATAAACTGTTGGTAATAACCTACTAGTCCTAAGAATGAACATAGTTGGTTATATTGTTAGGTGGTTGAATTTTCTGAACAGCTTCTATCTTTTGAGAATTAGGTGCTATTCTAATAGAGGTAACTATATGTTCTAAAAATAGTAGACTTTGCATTCAAAAATTACATTTTTCTAAGTTTAATCATAAACTGGCTTTTCTGATTCTAATAAAAGATTGTCATAAATGTTCTAAATATTTATCAAAGGTCTTGGAGTATACTATAGTATTATCCAGGTAGACTACTACAAATTTTCATGCAATGTCTTGGTATACTTTATCCATTAATCGTTGAAAGGTCACAGGTGCATTACATAGTCCAAAGAGCATTACATTAAACTTGTATATACCATATCAAGTTACAAAAGCAGTCTTCTTCCTGTCTATAAAGTGCATAGCAACTTGCCAATATCCACTTGCAAGGTCAAGTGTAAAGAACCACTTGGATTCTTTTAAGATGTTAAGCATTTTATCAATATGAGATAAAAGATAGACATCTTTCTTAGTAATATTATTAAGTTTATAATAGTCAACACAGAATTATAATTTGCTATTTTTCTTTCAAACTAATACAACTAGTGAGATCCAGAGGCTGGATGAGGGTTGTATAAGTCCACTATTAAGCATCTGTTAGATTTCTTCTTTAATAAATGTCTGTTCTGTAAGTAAAAAAAAAAGATTGAGATTAAATAGAAGGTCCTTCTGTATAGATTCGATGAGTTACAAGATCAGTGCATCCTAATTCTGTTGTATCTTGTGCAAAAAGATCTGAAAACTCCATCAGCAGCTGGCTGAATTGTTTTTCTTGTTTAGCATCTAGGGGTCCAATGTTCAATAATGTTTAATTTAGATGATTTTGAACTAACACTATAATGTCTATTGTAAAAACTTAATGCATATAGTTTTTCATTCTGCCTAGGATGATCTAAAAATTTGACTTTTCCTATTCTTGAGTAAAGGAAGTATATTGTTATTAAATGGTCTGGGCATTTTGTTAGAATACTTGTAGAAGAGTCTGGATAAATCTTTCTAACTTTTTTACCTTCTGTTGAAGCTGTAGAATAAGTTGGTTTTAAGTTTTGACTTGTTGTTGTAGTTATGCAACTTGTAGTTGCAAGAGGTCTGGTTCTGGTAAAGTTGCATTAGTTTCATTGGCCAAGGAGTCTACTGATTCTAGTATAGGAGGATTATAGATAGGGACTAGTAGAGGAGCATAGTCCTGACAATATTCTTGATAGGTGTCTAATTATCTTGATGCTTAACATGTAAGCATTCTTTACAAAGGTTAACAAAAGTACTAAACTGTTGATAAAGGTTAGCTATAGCAAGTTAATAGTCAAATTCTGGATAGCTAATATCAAAAGACTCAGCCAAGGTTTGTTGAAAAAGTTGTTTTTCTTTTTCATCAAGGACAGCTTGTTAGCTTATAAGATAAGGTCTATTTCTTCATAGGTCTATAGTCAATTAATCTGATTATTTACTTGGAGTTCTAATGCTTTGATAATAGTAAGATCTGTTTCTTGCAAATAGACTTTGGCAAGATAAAAAATATGAGTCTGGTTCATTTCATACTGAGATCCAGTACTTCTAGTTGACTCAGTATAATGTCTGATTCAGGTTTACAGATTATAGTTAGAGTTGTAGAGAACATTTGTACTGGCTTTGTAAGCATATAAATGTTCAAGTTCACAAAACCATAGTTCCTTTGCAATACTTTCTAAATTATGCATTCTGTTTCTGGGTTCAACATGTTTGTATAATTTGCATTCAACCAAAATTCTATATCCATTATCTTGAGTGTAATAGTACTGGTTTCTAGAGTTATTACGATCAAGACTTTGGTGGAAGTCAGTATAGCAACTTTTATAAACAAGAACTTTATCTAATTCTCATAGGATCTCTGGTCTTTGAGGGTTCTTACAATAGCAGCAATGGTGAGTGCAATGATTGCTATAGTAGTACTGTCTTTGGGCTTCAATTTCATTAGAGTTGCATTCACATTGGTAGGTCTAATTCTGGTGCTTGAGAAGAGCTAAGGAACAATCAACAGCAATGTGTCCTATTGAGTTGCATTTATAACAAATATTTTCTGAATATTGTTGATAAAGATGTTTAGGGCTTTGACAATTCTTGCAAGTTTCTTTTCGAGGGGCTTGTAGTTGGCAGTAAACAACAATATGTTCTTTATAATAACATCAGTTGCAAGTATTTTGAGAGCAGTTAGCAAAGAGATAGTTAGAGGATTTATAATTGCCATATATATAAGATGAGGCAGTTTGGGTTTGTCATTAAGGTTGGTAGATGGTCCATTCTTTATTGTCTGTTTTTGAGATAAGTTGAGCAGTATATGCTTAGTAGAGAGGTAAGAAATTCTTGCTTATAAAGGTTGAGCTCTTTTGTGTCTGTTACTGTTGATTGAGCAGGTAAGGCATAGTCACTTTCATAGGTCATTGGTACTAAAACCTTTTTGCTATTTTACTTGAATGAATAACAACTATTCTTTTAATTGTAACTGGCACCAACTTTCTTGAACTAGTTATTACTAAGAAGAAAAGAGTAAGAAGTAGCAGAAACAACTTTAACAGTAATTGGGATAGTTATTTCTTTAATTTCTATAGAGAGGTCTTTAATAATTCCTAAAGGCATGTAGAAGTACTAGTTGCTGTAACAATTAGGCTAGTAGAGGCTTGTTTAATTTTGAGTCCTAATTCTTTAACAGTCTGATGAGTAATTATACTAATAGCAGTACCACTATCAATAATAGCTTGGTAGAGTCTGTTTTTAAGTTGGATGTTACATTTTACAGGAGTAGTATGAGTAAGTGATTGGACTAGGTTAGCATTTTTAGCTTCTTCATACAGATATGTAAACATAGCTGTATAAATAGAAAGATTGTCAAGGAATTGTTCCTATTTTTTTAGTATTGTAACAGAAGAAGTAGAAGAAGAATCTTCATAGCCAAGATAGTTAACATCTCTATAATAGGATGTGAGTGAGTGAAAACTAGTTCTTCTTCTATTATTATTATAAGAGTCTAAATATCTGCTTCTTTCTCTAAAGTTTCCTCTTTCTTTAGAAGAGTTTCAATAATAAGATCTGTTATGATTTTAAGAGCAAAACCTTTGGTTGTGTCTATTATTTCTTCTATACTTATCTCTTTGGTTGGATTATTGTTCAGCTTGTTTGGTTCTACATTTAGCAATAAAATGTCCTGTATATTTACAGTAGTGGCAGCAATATGAATCTTTAGCTTGAGGCCTGTTAGTGTTAGGTGTAGTTGTATAGTTAGCAGATTGAGGTTAGAGTGGTTGCTGTTGCTGTGCTAAGTTGATACTAAGTTTGGCAATCTGGTCTGTTAGTTGTTTAATAGCTTGATCTGTTTCTGTAATAGTGCTAGCAACCATTATATATCCAGTTTCCTATTGTTTTGCAGTAGTAATAACAGCATTTAGGTTAGCAAGTTCACTAGCTTGCACATTGATAGAAAATTTAGAGCATAGTCCTTAAATAAATAATTGTTTGATGAAGTTAGCAGAAAAAACATCACCAGGGTCAACTTATCTTTTTAATTGTCTAAAATGATTGACATAGGCATCTACTGTGTCTGGGCCTTGTTTGATATTAAAAACTGTTTTTGCCAAATAGCTTTTTGTTTAGACATGTGGAAGCAAAACCTAAAAAGATCAAAAGCATTTGGGACAGGTTGAGACTTAGCCACCAATTTAGTGCAATTCCTTTTAAGTATACAGAGATAAGTTCCAATTTTCGAACAGCATCCCACTAGCAGCTCTTCAAAATCATTGAGCCATTGTTCTAAGTCTTGGATTCCATCATTATAAAAGAAGTCGCCTTTATAAGAGCTTTTTTACTTCTATTTAGAGCATTGGTAAGGTTAGCTATAGCTTGTGCAGCATCTTGTAAAGCCTGTTGTGCCATGTTATCAAGTATATCAGAAAGGTTATCAAGAATAGGTAGTAGTAAAGGAAGAAGTTGGTTGAAATTGGATAGTGATAGGTTAAGGTTGAGAAAGAGCAAGTTGAGGTGAAGATGAAGGAAAAGAACTATCTTCAAAAGTTTGTTGAGATGAATCAGTAGGAGTATGATTTGAGCTAGAGGTTTTTGTAAGGTCTATAGAGACAGTAATATATTCTTCTGTTTCTAAATTGTCAATAAGTAATAAAGGGATTTGTGAAGTTCAATCAGAAATGTAATAACTTTCAGAGAGCTTGATAGATGTAACTAATTCACTATAAGGAACTAAGCTATCTTCTGAGTTATGTAGAAAAGGAATATTATCAGTAAAATTAATATCAGTAGTAGGTAGTAGGATAGAACTTTCTAAATTTCCAAGGTGTTAACTAAATTCTTCTGGTTCTTCAAAACTAAAACTTAAAGGAGCATTAAGGTGTAGGTCAAAAGTGTTTTGGTATTCAAAAGGTAAGGTAGAAAGTTAAAAGAGGTTAGTATATTTTCTAACTAAAGTTAAAGCAATTGTTCTAAGATCACTAATGTCTTGTTGGTAGCAACAACTAAAAATAATATTTCTAATGCAAAGGCAAATTGTAATTCAGTTTGGATATGAAGTAATAAGAACAGTAAAGTTGTCCTGAGTTTGGAAAGAATAATGTTGAGCTGCAAAGTTGGTTTGGTACCAAGTTCAAAATTGTTCAAAATTTGAGCAAGAGCTAGTATGTTGAAGGAAGTAATACTAAAAACAAGATAAATCTGAATGCTGTGCTTGAAGTATGTCTACTGCAAGGTGAGATCCAGTTAGGTGTGCTTGTTGATGGCCTTGGATGTTTTTATTGTAAAGTTTAGCAGCAGTGTAAACCATAAAAGAAGAAATGTTTTTATATCTGGAACTCTGCTAGGATAACTATACTTGTTGGCAAAATCCCAAACTATTATAAAATTAGTTTGTCCGTGCCCAAATTCCAAACTCTGGCCAAATTCATATCTCAAAAATTTAATTAATAATCCTTATTCAAACTAATATCAGATATTCTTATAGTTATATATAATATATTAGCAAAATTTCAATACTATTTTTTTGATTCAATTTTTTATAAATAACAATTGCTTTTTTAAATTTGTCTAGGTTTTGCCATTTTGCCAGCAAGTATAAGGATAACTAATACTTGTTTGGATCTCTTGCCAAAATAACTAATACTCATTCAGATCTCTTGCCAAGATAACTAATACTCATCCAGATCTCTTGCCAGAATTACTAATACTTATCCAGGTTTCTTGCTAGGATAACTAATACTCATCCAAGTCTCTTGCCAGAATAACTTTTTCAATATGTCTAAGAATGTTAACTTTTTTGCCAAAAGGCACCAAATGTTATCCCTTAAATTGTAACACAGGCAAATTTGCTTGCATTAATTTTTTTAAAATTAATTTTTATAATAAAAACTTAACAATTAATTTTAGCAATATACTTTCTAAGTAAAAAAAATTTTTAAAAACCTACTTTGTAAACTTTTTTTTTTTGAAAAACACATCTAAGCATGCTTTTTATTTATATATTAAGATAGTACTATATTTATATTAGAGATTTAATATATCTAAGAATGATATTAATTTTTTTGTTTTTTATAAGGGGCTGTTTATAGGCTAATTTATGAAGCAAGTTAACTTCATAATTGAGCTTGGTTTTAACTATATCTGCTATCGATTGAATTGGGATTATTCTGTCTCTTCATCTAGCTTGAGTGTACCAACATCAGATTTTATAGATAGTAGAGATATATAGCCATAAGGCAGTTTTACGTTTTTTTATATTATTTATATTTGTTGCCTGTAGAATGTTTTTAAGTAAAGAAGGTAGTTGTACCTTTTCTAAAAAGTTGAGAAATTTGTATGTGGTTTTCCAGATTGTTTTGCTTAGTAGATATTTTAGTGTGAAATGTTCAATAGTTTGAGAGACCATGGAACTGTTTGGGCAGTCTCCTAAATTGTTATAAGCAATATGCTTAAACTGGTAGCCAAGAGGCAAAGCATGATAAGCAATTCACCAAAAAATATCTTTTTTCTTGTTTAAGATTTCAGGAATAGTAAGCCAGCTAGGTTGTAAAGACATGCTTTCACTGCTTGAAGTGCTATTTGGCTATAAAATAAACTGTTTATAGAGACTTTTAATTGCTTTTTTGACTATAAATTCAGCTCCATTCATATTACTTATTTTGATAAAAGATGTTTCCTATGACCAAATTGTGTTTGTATCGATTTTGTCTTTGAATCTATACTATACTATAACATAGGGTTTCCATCTTTCAGACCAGCTTTTGGTTCTGCAAAGAGTTTGCTGAAGCACTTCATGAACTTGAATATTTCTTTTGTTTGAGAGTTTGATAGATATTAATTAGTTTTCTTTCTGTTCTGGCCCATAAGGTGTGGCTTGATAATAGCTTAATCCAGATTGATAGGAGTTTGGCATCTAACATGTCTTTTAGCACTAGGGCTGCAAGACCTCCTTGTTCATAGCTCATTTGAAATGTTGAGTATTGCAGAAGCATTTTTGAATTATTTTTAATTCAGCCTTATATTAAATTATTAATTTCCCCTAGCTGTTTTCTTGATGATGGTAGAAGATATGCTGAGTACCATATTTTAGATATAATTAATGTTTTAGCTATGAGAATTTTTTCTTTAAAGAATAGATTTCTTTTTGATAGATCTTGAATTTTGGATTTAATTTTTTTAGTTAAGTTGCCTCATAGAGATTTATCTGAGTTTTCATATGTATTTGTGATATAACCTAGAATAGTAATTGTCTCTTGGTTGTTATTTATTAGCTTAAAGTTTAATTGTCTAGTGAGTTCAATTTTACAAGCATTTTCTGTAATTGGTATGAGAATTGATTTTGTTTTGTTGATTTTTGCATTAAAGGCTTTTTCATAACAGAGAAGAATTTTTTGTAACTTGGACTAGTCAGAAGAAGAGCCAATGCCAATTAAAAGATTATTTGCATAGGTTGCAATTTTAAATTCCTCATTATTAACTGGTATGTCTTTGATATTTTGTTCAATTGCTTGTATTAGTGGATTAATTGCAAGCACATATAATAATAAAGAGAGAGGGTCTCCTTGTCTAACTCCTTGCTCCACTCTAAATGGCTCAGAAATAAGACTGGAGTCTACAATTGTGCTTTTTGAGTGCTGAATAGAGCCCTTACTATGTTGATAAATTTGTTGCTAAAGTTTATTTTTTTAAGAACAAGTTAAATAAAGGTATGGTTAACCTTGGCAAAAGCTTTTTGTTGGTCTAGTAGTAGCATTCAGTGTTGTTTAGACTGGTCATTTTGATTTTTGAAAGTTTTAATTATGTTAAATGCTATGTCTGCTATTTACCTATAAGCAATAAAGACTTGTTGAGATGGCCTAATAATGTTGTTACAGATAGGGTTGATTCAGTTGGCTAAAATTTTCATAAAGATTTTTGCATTTGAGTTGACAAATGAGATTGGCCTCCAGTTGTTTATGTTGATTAGGTCATCTGATTTCTTAGAGATTAATCATACTTTTGCTCCAGAAGGTTGGTATTTTGCTATTGTTCATTATGTTATTAAAAAGCTTAGCTAAGGTTGGCAATATGAGCTTCTTGGTATCTTTGTAAAATTCATAAGATTATCTGAGCCTGATGCTTTGTTGTTTGGTAATTTATCAATTACTAATCCTATTTCTTCTTCTGTTATTGGTTTAGTCAATAGTTGGTTATGTTCTAATAAAACTTGTATTAGATTATTGATGAGTTGGTTTATGGCTTCTTTGTCGATTTTTTTTGTTTTATAGATTTCCTGATATGTTTCTTTAATGTAATTTAGTACTTGTTCTTGTAAGGTGTTATTTGAACTATTTGGTATTTGTATTTTACTGCTACAGGCTGTAAAATATTTTGATTTGTATAAAGAAAAAAAGTATTTAGTAGATTTCTCACCTTCTTTGATCCATTTAGCATTTGATCTGATTCACTATTTTTTCTAATAAACTATTAATCTCTTCTTGTAATTTTAAGTTTAAGTCTTCTGCTATTAGTTTGAGCTCTTCCAGATTGGGGTTTTTGGCCATTTTGTTGTTTATATTGCATAATTTTTTATGAATTCTTTGGATGTTTCTTTTAGAAGAAGGTGGAGGTCTATAGGCTCTAATTATTAACTGTACTATGCACTTGTGTAAATCCCAATTAGAGGTATCTTTAGTTTCTTGGAGTTTATTGAGAATGTCTATCTTGATTTCTGGAATTTTCTAGTATTTTCTGCTAAATTTTCAAGAGGATTTATGATTACAGGAGGTTTTAAAACTAAGTTTACTTTCTACTAGAAGATGGTCTAAGTTGCCAAAGCGAGTGCAAGTGTTTTGGCAAAAGTGACTATAATTAGAGTTTATAAATATATAGTCTAGATAGGTAGCCATTTTTAGGTTTCTATATGTTGTTTGGTAAAAGGTTAGAAAGGGATTTTTAATGTTGTTATTGCTATATCAGTATATTCTAATATTAGATTCTCAAGAAGTTCTCTTAAGCGATCATTTTGAACAATAGCTTGACTTATTCTATCCTTATTAGGATTTATGTTTGTGTTGAAGTCTTCAGCAATAATATTAATACTTGTATTTTCTAAACTTGGAATCTATTTTCTAAGGAAAGTGACTCTCTTCTCAGGATTAGGTGGTGCATATACATTCATAATTGTAAATAATTGTAAATAATTGTTGCTTTATTTCTGCATTAGCAGAAATTACAAAGTTTGATGTTCTTTTTGCTAGCTAGAATTGCTGTTTTAGAGGACCAAAAGGAGTCGAGTCTCTATTGTTGTAAAAGAAAGTTTCTTGTAGCTTTGTCTTTAAGGTTGGTTTCTTGAATTGTAATTATATCTAAGTTGTATGACTTAAGTAAAATAAATGTTTTTTGTGCTTTGGCTTTGTTATTAAGCCCTTTAACATTCAGTGTAGCAATTTTGATCATAAGAATGAAGTTTGTATTTATAGTTACACCAAGTATGTTAGTTCTTAATAAAGGTGACCTAACTTGGAGCTGCCTTACTGAAGAAACTTCTTGCTTTTACTTGGACTAGCAGTTCTGTCCTAATCTTTCTTTTTGTCCTTATTTCTTTTATTTTTAGAGATAACTAGTATAAATTCTGCTTCATTTGACTCTAAAGATGTATTCTTAGCAATTAAATTAGAAGTTAAGTCAGCATTTGCCTCACTCTTAGTTGAATCAAAGAATTGGTTCTTGGTTGAAGATTTGACATGCATGTCAGTTGGGAAAGTTGCAGTTTTGTTAAAGTCTTGAGACAAGTTGTCTAAAGTCATATGTTTATTAAAGGTTTGGGGTTGTGAAACATTTAATTCCTCTATAGATCTTTCTATTTGATATATAGGTTGTCTGCATGAAATTCCAGTTCTGGTGCTGCAAGTTTTTGTTCTTTGGCCTTTTCTCTTTGCTCTTTAGCTTCTTTAAGAAGATGTTTTGTTTCTATTAAGATTTTGAGTTTTTTACAATCCCTTTTAATATAACCTTCTTTGTCATAGTAGTAGCAGATTTTAGAGGCTTCTTTCCATTCAGTGATAACTTTGTGATAGTTAATATATGTATTTCTTGTGATTTTTTTAGCTACATCTGGATCTTCTATGGTTTCAAATATAATTAACTATTGATCTGAGCAGATATTGGTCACTTTGAAGAAGAGAGGTTTAACTGATGCAATTTGCCTTACATCTTGAAAGGCTTCTATGATTTGGTTACTAATGTGCTTAGATTCACCTAAAGACATGTTTCTCAGTTTTACTGTAAGAAAGGTATGGTTAAAGTTGATCAGAATGTTTAAAAAGTGTAATTCCTTCTGTAGCATAAAGTTAAACTTTATCATTGTTTTTGAAATTACTTCCAGGAAAGCTCTTTTTTCTCTGGACATATGTATTTTGGCTGCTAGAAAGTCTTTTCTGATACTTGAAGCTAAGGCTGTAATGATATCATTAGTTGTAATGTTGTTAAGACTTTGTATATCTAAGATTAGAGTATTGTTGTTTTTGGAATGAATTCTTTGTCTAGGGGTGGAGTTTGTATAGATTGCTTTTTCTCCTTTAAGCTTTGCAAAAAGGTCTGACCATTGTTTAGGTTTGGCATTTTTTGTAGTAGTAGCTTTTGTATTGTTAACTTTCTTATTGTAGGTTGTTGCCACATTGTTTGTGGCACTCTGCTGAGGTTGAATAGTGTTTTCATCAACTTGCATATGTTCTGATATGTTGCTATTAGACATGTATCTAAAATTATCATCAGAAGGCATGTGATTCCATTGTTGTTTGTTGTTTACTTGAAGTAGGTTTGTTGACTTTTTGGCACTATTACATGCTTTGTTTTGGTCTAGAAAGCTAATGTTTTCTTTATTTGTTTCAAGAAACTCATTTTCTTCTACTTGACTAGCCTAGCAAGCTATGCCTTCTATTGCATAGTTAACTGTGAGGTTGTCAGTTTCCTGAATAAAGTTGTTACTGTTTTCAGTTTTTGTAAAGTTAAAGGTTTTTTCTGCTGTTGTGTCAAGTCTGAGCTTTTTGTATTGAGCCTTGTTTATATTTAAAGACTTTGTTTTGTATTTCTTTGAGATAAGAGCCCTTGCTCTGTAAGAGTTCTGAAATAAAAATATATTGATTTTTGTTGAAATTTTGGGTTTTGCTTAATTTCTGAAGATGAACCAGAAAGAGTTTTTATTACAGGTTTTATAAACTTTGTTAAGAAACTTTTTTTAACTTTATTAAAAAACTTTTAATTAATTAAAGTTTAAAGGTTGTGTAATATTAGGAGTTACTATTAAAATATTTTTCAGGTTTCTTAAAGTTTTATATATTTCTGAAGCTAAAAAAAATTTTTGCTTTTAAGACAAGTATTAATTTTTATATATAAATAACTAAACTTGTAATAATTAAAATTGTAATCTTTAATATAAACTAAAAAGTTGTATTAAAAACTATATGTTTAAAAAAATTAAAATTTAAAAAGTTTATCATAGATAAACTAAAAAATTTTTTTACTAAAAAGTTTTTTTAAATTTGTATATTTTTGGTCTATAAACAATCTAATTTTTTTTTTATAATTTAAAAATAAATACTGCAAAAAGGTAATCCTTATTTTCAAATATATATATATATATTTTTTAACTTAGACAGCCTTGCTGATCATCTTTATTAAGATTCTTGTATACATATTGTACAAAGTTGGCTTAAATTTTTGGTTCAACATCTTCTGGCTGTTTCTGTGAGTGCTCAGAAGCAGTATGTTGCATGGGCCAGATGATTATTCCTGGCCTAAGGCTATATCAAGCTAGCTAGTAAGACCCTGAAAAAAGGGTCTTATGTTTCTATTTACAAAACTAAAAACTGAATCAAGTCATGTTTCCTGAACTTGAACCTTGTTCTTCTCTTTTTTCTCACTCATAACTTAGTTCTGTTCATCTATATTTATATTCTTTCCTTCTTTTTGTGTTTCCTTGCTTGAAAGGTTTTGTTTTTTGTTGTTTTCCTTCTTTTTATTTGTGGTATTAATTTCTACTAATTTTTTCCAGTCGGCAACTCTATTACATCATTTTTTCTATATATTTTCAAAAAATCCATTCTATGCTGCATTTGTAAATACTGTTATAAAGTTTTTGGTTTTCTTTAGAGATTGTGTAATATCTTGTACCAACTTTTTAGCTTTTTCTTGTGTTAAACCTTTAATGATTTTGGATTTGCTTGCTGATCTTTTTTCGTTTTTGTATAAATCTGGTTGTCTTTGTATCAAGGTCTTGAGTACAGGTAGTTTTTTATTTACACATTTAATTAATGTTGCTAATTTCCTATTCCTCTTCATATTTGTACATTTTGTTCTACTTTGATCCTTAATGCTTTGTTATAATGTTGACCAGTTGTGTTCTTTTTTTTCAAGGTTGGTTTTGTTTTTTGAATTGATGATGTGAATCTCCATTCTGCTCTGACTTTAAGTTCTAGTACATTTTTGATAAACTTTCTTGTTAGGCTTTCGATCATTAAATTCTCTTAGCAGAGTGAAATGTTTGAATTCAAAGGTGGCACCTCTATTATTCTCTATTTTGCCCTTCTCTTTTGCTAATTTATCTGCTCTATCATTCTATTTGTTACAACTATGTCCTTTTACTTTAACTAAATCTAAATCTAATTTTTTTATACTAAGTCAAGCTCTTCTGATTTTTTCAGAATTAGTATGATTAGATTCTTGCACTATAAGACTGGAAGGATGCCAGAGTTTAAAGTTTTATTAAAGATCTTTTCCAAAACTGGTGCCACTGCTTCTTCTATTAGTTTGTAGAATTCATAAGTTAAGCCATCTATTTTAGGCAACTTGTTATTTGGTAGGTTTTATATAACTTCTATTATTTCTTCTTGTGTAATTCTTTTAACTAGGCCTTTGTTGGATTCATGTTGTACTTGTGAAAGGTTTTCTGTGATTTTTTTTTGCTGCTTTCTTGTCAAACTCTTCTGCTTTGTAGGTTTCTGCATATTGTTCTTTAATGTACTGTAAAATGTTCTTACCATTTTGATGCTTACTATTTGGAATTTTAATTTTTAAATAGGCTGCAAGGGATTTTTTTTGTTTATATTTTGCAAAGAAATATTTCGTTGATTTTTTGCCTTGTTCTATCCATTGCACTTTGGACCAGATATGCTATTTTTTTGCCAAAGATGTTAATTCCTCTTGTAGCTGTACATTAAGCTAATCTAGAGATAAAGTCAAGCTTTCTGAGTTTGATGAACCAGATATTTTTTCACTTAACTTTGTTATTTTATTATTAAGCTTTGAGATTTTGCTTTCTGTTGTTCTTGGCTTCCTAAATGCTCTTATAATCGATTGTATGTAGACCTTGCAAAGATTCCAGTCCTCTGTTGTATTTGATTCACTAATTTCCTCAAAGACCTCTTTTTTAAGTTTTTCATTATTGAACATGGTTTTATTAAATCACCAGCTGGATGGTTGTTTTCATTTCTAGTTGAAGTTGAGTAAGCAACTAACTAGGAGATAGTCAGAGTTACCAAAATGTGTGGTGACCTTAGAGACTAAATGTTATTGATTTTCATCAATAAATATGTAGTCTAAACATGTTGCCATCATGTTACCACCTTGTGTTTTTTGGTGAAATGTAAAAAAAGGCTTAGAGCCTGTGATTTCTGTCATGTTTGAAAAATTTCTTGTTAATTTCAACAGTTGGCTTCTGAATAGGTTTGGCTAAGGTGCAGCTTGACTTATTCTGTTTGCTTCAGGTTTTAGGTTTATATTGAATCTCTTGCTATAATGTTTATTGCATTTTCTTTTATTTGAGAAGTCCAGTTATCAAAAAATATTACCCTGTTGCTAGCGTTAGAAGGTGCATACACATTAGTAATATGAAATAAGAGACCTTTGTAAACAAATGATGTTGTGATAACTTGTTCATCTTGGTGTATTTTCATATTTTTAAAGGTAATGTTTCTGTTTTCAGCCAGAATTGCCACTTTGTCTGACCAGAATGAGTTATATATCCATTAGTATTTTAAAAAGTTCCTAGTGTTTTCATTATTGAGATTAGTTTCTTGTATCATTATTAAATCTAAATTGTAGAATTTTAAGAGTGTTAATGTTTTTTGCTGTTTGCCTTAATCATTTAGTCCTTTTACATTCAAAGTTGCGATTTTGAGTTTGAATTTTGGAGGCATGTAATGTATGAAAATTTTGACCTAATTAGTTCTGTGAGGGCAGTTCCTCATTGCATTGTTTTCTATATAGGCTAGGCCTAAATTGGTTTTTATCTTGTATACTCTTTCCTTTTTTATCTTTGTCTTTTTTACAAAATGGCATAAGGGTCTCCTCATTGTTAACTTCCATTATAGGTAATGTTTCATCTGTATTTTTGTTTTCTGCCTGTGGTTCTGTATTAAGGTACAGTGCAGCCAGTTCATTGTGAAGTGCTAGTACTGGGTCAGGTAAGAGGTCCTTATCTTTACTTAGTGTAAAGTTTCTTTTGTTGTTATCTATTTCCATTGAAGATAACAAAGGCCTATTTTGTTCTTCTTGTGTTAAATTATTTTCTTGTAAGCCTGCACTGTTAGTAATAGGTATATCATCTTGCAAGTATGGGTTTTCTTCTTTGTTAGCAGTATTAGCTGCATGAGATTCTTGTTCTGGCCTGATATTTGTGAAATTATCTTTGCTGTATAATCCAATTCTTTTTTTTAAAGTCTTGATATTGTTGGTAGAGGGCTACTGATTTCTGGAATAGCTGGCATTCCTTTTTAATATGCTCTTCTTTTTTGCAGAAGTAGCATACTTTTGCTGCTGCCTTCTATTCTGTTGTGACCTTGTTATCTCAAATATGGGCAAACCTTGATATTTTACCTTCTAAAAATGGATCCTCTGTAGTCTCAAAAATTATAACCCATTGATCTGTTAGGTATGGTGTATCTTCAATTAACAGAGGTTTAATCAATGCTATTTTACCTATATTCTCAAAAGCATCTTTGATTGAGTCTGACAGTTCTTCTTTGTTGCCTAGTGGGACATTTCTGATTTTGACTGGCAAAAATGATTTTCTCATATCCATTGGAACATGTTCTGTTAAAAATTTTAACACCTTTTGTTGCATAGATCTTTAGTTTTTCTTTATCTGTGAAGATGATTTCTAGATGTGATCATGTTTCTTTAATAAAATGTTGTTTAGCTGCAATGATATCATTTTTAGCAGTTTCAAATAATATAATTTCATTAAAAAAGCATTGTAGGCCTTTTGTATATCTATAATAAGAGCATTTTCATTTTTTGATTTAATTGTGTTCCTAGGAGAAAAGGATGAGCAAGTTGACTGGCCTTTTTTAAGTTTAGGAAAAAGACTTGACTATTTTTTTGTTAATGGTTCAGTCATTCTGCTAGAACTGAGAGTTGTATTTCTTTCTAAAGTGGAGTTCCCTTGTTTGTTCATTAACTCATTTTGAGTTGTTGTTTCCATGTTGTCTTTGTTACCTGTACTAGTCTCAGAAACCTCTTTGTCATGTGTGTTGTTTTGTTGTTATCTTCATTACATGTACTAATTTCGAGAACCTCTTCATTAAGTGTGTTGTCTTTAATAACTTTTTCATTATGTGTGAAAGTATTGTTGTCTTGTTCTACAAGTGTTGCTATGTTGTTGTCATTTTTTTCTACCAATGAACTATTTTCTTTTGTCACATATATTCTATTTTTTTGAGTTCTTCCTTATGCATATTTGTTATTTTCTTGAGTTTCTTAGTTTTTTGAGCTACTTGTTCATCCCAGCTAAGGTTGTTTTTGTTGACATGTTCTAGTGAACCTGAGTTATTGCCTTCTAGCATTTGTTGTTGTTTTTTATTTTTTTGCCATAGTTAAAAGCTTTAAAAGATCTTTTTCTTGAAATAAGGGCAAGTGCCCTTGCTTTGAAACCTTTTTTAAGTTTGTTTGTCTTGCTGTTGTAGTTTATTTTCCTGTTTAGTTTCACTTTGCTTCTAAATGCATGTGGTCTGGAAAGAGTGTATGTAGATCCCATATTCTTTTTGGTATTGAGCAGCCTTGCTGTAGAGCATACCAATTCTTTGGCTCTTGTTTTAACTTGGCCTTCATTAAGTTTATTATTAAGCCAAATTTCTAAGAATTTTGTTATTTTGGTTTTTCTTCTTTAAAAATCTATTCATTATTCAGTATAACCTTTCTATTTTCTTTTGATTCACTTGGATTCATTATAATGAGTTTTGATTTCTTTCTATTTATCTGTCTTCAGCAATTTGTAATATACACTTTATTTGCTCTTTATTACTTGCTATTCATGTTGTATTATCTGCAAATGCCACTACTGCTTGATGTGATTTTATCTTCTCTGTATAGTTTAGTTTGTTATCATTTGGAATTGCCACTACTATTGTATAACCTAGGCCTACATTGTTCTGTATTCTTTCTAGTAGTGAATCATAGAGTACTCTTCATATTAATGGTGAGAGAACCTCCTCTTGTTCAATTTCATCATTTATTACAAATGCCTCTGTATGACCCCAATATGTATTTATTTTAGATTGTCTGCCTTGAAATAAATTTAATATCATTGAGATTGTTTTTCCTAGCATTAATTCTTTTCATTGCCTTTTTTAACACAATTAGCAATACTGAATCAAAAGCCTTTTTCATATCTTGCAAAACTAATCATAGTTCATTGTTGTTCTCTTTAGCATCTTCCATTATTGCATTTATAATATGCACTAGTTCCTCAGTTGAGTTTCCTGGCAGTCCTGTGAAGTTTGGCCTTTTGAGTATATTTCTTTTGCAGAAAACCTTTGTTAATCTTTTAGTCAGAATTTTTGTTGTACATTTCTGAAAGGTCTCTAGAAGTGCTATTGGTTTAATATTATCTAAATTGTAATGCCAGTCCATTTCTTTAAGAATTGGGTGTATTTGTAAAATTTTCCATTTGTCTGAGATTTTGTCTGTTTTAATACAAATTTCTGCAAAATTTCTAAAGATTTCTTGGGACTTAGGTCCTGCTGCTTGAATTAGAGTATATGTAATGCCTGAAATTCCTAGTGCCATTTTCTTTTTAAGGCCTATTAACATTTCACTCCATTCTTCATCTGTTGGTACTATTCTTTTTTTATTGTTTTTTTTTTGGGTTTGTATACTTCTGACCATTGTTCTTTAAAAATTTCTTGATTAAAATGTCTTGTTCTAAACTGGTTTTGGTAGTATTCTTTTGTCTTTTCTAAAACTTCTGTTGATTTTATAAATAATTTTCTTTGTCCCTTTACCTTTCCTATCAGTCTATCTATTTTAATTTTTTTTTGATGGTTTATCTAATAGACTTATTAGCATTTTGCCTTGCTTTTCATCAATTATTTGGCATCTTTTTTCTACATTTTCTTTGATTTCTTTTCTTCTTTAATTATTCAATTCACTGGCCCTTCTTGCATGAAGTATCTTTTACCAACCTTTTAAATTCTCAATAAGTTTACAGGACCAACTCTTCTGTACCAAATCTATGTACATTCCATGCTGTTGATTAATAAAGATAATTTCTTTATTTAGGTCTTCTATGTAGTCTTCTAAGTAACCTAGTTTGATATTTTTTCTTCTAATTTTATCCATCTTCCTAACTGGATAAGTGTTTTTTCCAATTGCACTTCTTTTGTGTTCTTTCTTTTGTTAAATGCTGTATTTGATATTTTCTTTTTTGAAAGAAATTTGTATGCTATTGTAATGATGCTATTGCTGATCATGTCCCACTATTTATTTATGTTATTTCTAATGTTTTCCTTTGATTGAGCAAACCTCTCCAAATCTTGAATAGAAATTTTCCTTTCTAGTTGCTTATCAAAATTTTGCTTATAGTTAATCCAATCTTCTTCAGTTGCTTTGTCATACATAATTACTGTTCTTTTGATGTTTTTTCTTCTAATTTCTGCTACACTGTATGATGTAATCAGATGATCCAACTTTATTTTTGCTACTATCGCATTATGATCATTGTTTGTACATATGTCCATTAGCTGAATTTCTGCTTTGTAAAGACCATTTGCTAGTTCTTCTGTAACCCAAATATAATCAATTCTTGAATTTGAACCTCAACTTGACCAAGAGACTTCTTTTGATTCTGGATTAATTAATCTAAATGCATCTCTAAATTCTTGTTTTTCAAGCCAACCCAACAATGGGTTTCGTTTTGGTTGCTTTTTTCTTAATTTTGTTAGTCTATCTAAGTTGACATCTATTACACTGTTAAAATCGCCCATTATCACCATTTGTATTCTTTTGAGTCTCTTAATGTGCTTGTCTATAATTGTTTTTTGGATTTGTCTTCATTTTTCTTTGTCATTTGGTGGCAAGTAAGTCATTATAACTATAATCTCTAGCTGTTTGAACATGAAACTAGCTGAGATTAATACTCATTTACTCTGTCTATCTACTTATTGCTAATTAGCAAACCTATGCCTAAATCTTTCTTTTTGTCTAAACATGCATTTGTCCAAAACTTTTATATCCTTCTAAATTTCTTGTTAGGAAGAATTCTTCTTTAGCTGAGATATTTGTTTCTGAGAGCTTTATGATTTCAAGTTTATTATCTATTATTCATTTATATAGTGCTTCTATTTTTTGATTATTTGCTTTGAGGCTGTTAATATTGTATGTCACTAGTTTAAGTTCTATTTTTTCATTTTTATATATTCTTCCTGTATGAATTCTATGTTGAGTATTTCTAGTTCTTGCTAAAACTTGTCTTTATCTATTTGTTTTTCCATTTCTTTATTGTTATCTATATTCAGTAGCCCCACTTCATCTTTTTGAAAGTTTTCTTTTAGATATAGAGTGTTTTCTTGTATTATTTCTGTTCTGACTACTTGAACTTGTGAAGAGGAGCACATCTCTATATCTGTTAACTTCAAGTTAACTTCAGCAACTATTAGAAGTGGTTTGACAGTTTCCATCTTACTACCATGCTGTTATCCTCTTTCTCCTCTTTCTGCTCTTCTAATTTGTCAAGTCTGCTAAGTATTCTTAACAGTAACCTTTCTGTAGATGTTTCTATATCACCTTTTTGCACAATTTTGTTTCCTCTCTTTTGATTTCTCATTTCTTTCCTTCTTTCTTCATATTTGTATTCTTTTTTCTGAGTATTGTTTTCTTTTTCCTTATCATCATAATTTTTGTTAGTTAATCTTGTTTTCTCTCCTATCTTTCTTTTTAACCTGTAGTCTTTCCAAAAGATTGTATAGTTGTTGTACCTTATTGGTTTGGACTGTGCTGCTTCTAATTCTTTCTGGCTTGCAAATGTAATTATTGCAAATTTTCTGAAATTACCATTCCTATTTGTAGGAATGTATACCAATTTTGTGCCTTTAATTTTTAAACTTTGCAGAAGCAGCACCTCTGAACTTCTTTGGGGAGCTCTAGTAATTTGGCTGTATAAAGACTTTGTCTATTTCTTTGTTTATAATTTTCTTTCCCTTGAGTTATTCAAACTAACTTGTTATTATCTAATGGTAATGACTATGAGGCATATTCATCATTACTGCTTGTAACCTCCATTATTGCCAGTACCTTAAATTGTGATCTTTTGACTTTTACTATATGTATATTGCCAAGGCTTCTGCATATATACTCTATTTCTTCATACTTAACATTTACTGGCAAGTTCCAAATTGTCAAATATCTTGTAATTTCCATCTTCTCTTTTTCCTTTTTGCTGAAGCTAGGTTTTTCTACTTTTTCTTTAAGGTATAAGTTGAATTCCTCTTTTTGTGAACTTAAGGCCACTCAATATCTTTCTTTGTATTTTGGTTTTATTATCTCTTTACTTTCTTTATAATGTATGTTTAATTTTCTTTCTGAAGTTTTAACCTCTTTTGGAATAAGATTATACAAGTCTTTTTCTTTTTCTTTAATGTGCTCACTTAATGTCCTTCTGCTATATTCACAGTCAAAATCAACTACCACCCAGCTATTACCATTCTAAATTTTTTTTCAATTGTCTTGATATGTTTGTTTCTTCTATGAATCCACTTTATATAGTTGATTCAGTATTCTTTAGTATCTCCTGAAACTTTAAAAGATGAGATTTTTGCTTTAAAGAAAGCATATTTGTTACAGGTTCTGTTTTTAGGTGACCAGAGGCTATCTTCTAACTGAGTTGCTACTAGTTTGATTTCTAACTCTTTTTGTTTGGTTGTTTCCCTGACACTTTGGATTATAATTTTTTGTGAAGTTCTCTAACTCCTCTTGTGCTCTCTTCTATCTGACACTTCTATACAGTTATCATTACTTACTAATAGCTTCTTGTTTTTACCTGTTAGTTCTGTTTGTTGTACTACTTTTTTGTGTTTAGTGTTTCTATTTGCTTTATGCCCTTGTTTACTTTTATACCTGTCATCATTATATTTTTTGTTTGTTGTCTTTTCTTTGATATTGCACTAGAATAATTTTCTTCATTTCTATTATTTTCTTCGATCCCTTCCATCTTGTTCTTTTTCTTTTTTATTTTCTCTTTGTTTAAACTTAACATGTAATCAACTGAGCTTAGATTTTGGCTTGCTATCATAATTTTACTGACCCAATCTTCAATAGTTTTCTTTGGTACTGTTTTAGCTTCTTCTGATGCATATCTTAGGACTTTGAGTATTTGACTATATAGTAGAAGATCTTTAGTTGTAATTTTTTGGAGATCACTGAGAGCTAAGTTTTTTGCTATAGTTTCTAAGTCACTTGGTTCTTTAGTTATGGATGTTTCCAAAATGCAGTTTAATTCACTGCAGTTTAAGTATCTATGCAGTTTGTTACCCATTCCTTGCACCTGCTGGATTAGGCTTTGTTTGTTAATTATCTTCATTCAATTACTTTATTTGCTTGATCTATTTTTGTATTTTTGACTACTATTTCCTAATTTAGTTTTGTACATGACTTGATGTTTGTTGTTTTCTTTTGCTGATTGTAGTAAATTACTATATTTGGAATATAGCTGCTTGTTTGTTTTTGATGTTTACTGTTTTGGTTGATCATATATGCTTTGCAATTTTTCTGAAGTAGTGTGATGTTCCACTTTTGTTAGAAACAATTTTTTCAAAACTGACTCCAATATTTCCAAATAATTTGGTTTCAATAGAAGTAAATTTTATATTAAAATAAGAAGAAAACACACTGAATAAGTAAAATCTATAGCCTTCTAAATACTTTAAAGAGAACAGATCAAGTTGATTAGTCTGTATGGGTCAGAAATAATAAATAAATGAAATTTGTTTGCTCTTTACTAGAGTTGCCAAGTTTATACTAGCAACCAGACTGCAATTAGCTGCTTGTGGCTTTTGAGATTCCAGTAATATTAAATCTAACAGTGTTAAATTTAATATTTTTAAAGAAAGCTATATTATTAAAGAAAATTTATAGTATTGTTTTTAAATTTTTGTCAATTTTGTTTGTTTTGCAATCTATGAGAACGAGTTGAAAAGTGAATCCTTTTTTGTTATTTTCAAATATTATTATACCAAATTTTATTTATATATTTTAATAATTTAAAAAAGTAGATCAGAATTAAAAAAATGCAAAAATGCAGACAAATTTGCCTGTATTAGGCTACAATCTAAGGTATGAGTGAAAGCCTTCTTAATTTTTATACTATAACAACAACACAGTACAGGAAATCTCTTACAAGTATATGTGGTATTCAAGAGGGAAGTATAGCTTCTGTTAAACATTGTCAAGAAACTATATTCTTCTCTGAGGCAGTTTGGAAAAGGTAATATAATACTAATAACTTTACTTTATTTTACTAAGAGAAAATAAACCTTGTTTGTAGGAATTACCCTAGTGGAGGAGTATCAATACAGTTTATAGTTAAGAGCTGTTTATTAAAGTAATAACAAGAAGGACTATCCTTAGATTTCTGTTTCTAAAGAATCCCAAGATGTATTTATAATATTAAAGAGAAGCAGGATGTCTGTTGATTTTTTACACTTGGGGAATTTAGCAGGGTTTATATATCTGTGAGTTAAGTGGCTAAGCAGCCAAGCAACTAAGCAATTAAGTAATTAAGCAACTAAGCATTAAGTGACTAAGTGACTAATGATTACTAAGCAACCAGAAGGTTCTAGCAACTAATAACTAAAGATTACTAAGCAACTAAGCAACTAAGTGATTACTAATCAACTGAAAAGTTCTAGCAACTACTAGTAATAATAATAATAATACAATAATAAAATAACATACTAAATAATAATAATAATAATAAAATAATAATAACAATAAAAAAAAACTTTTTCTGGTTTATCTCCAGAACTTATAAAAATACAAAATTTTACAGCAAAACAAAACAGTTCACTTCACAAACTCAAGCAAAGGGAGATATATAACTCCCAAAAAGTGTAAAAGACTGTAAGTATGGCAGAAATGATGCTATAGCTGTAACAAAAAACTCTTTCCAGTACACTTTCGGTAACAACACACAAAAACTAAATAAAAACTTTTTTTTAAACTTCTCTGGTAGGGCTAAAGCCCTTATACTCAAGAAAAGAAACTTATTTCTGTCAAACATGAGCAGCTTGATATCCAAGAGACCAAAACTTCTTAACACTAGAGCCAAAAAAAAGAACTTTGACTTGTCATCAGAACAAGAAAAAACTCCTATCATAGAAGCAGAAACAGCAAACACGCCATATTTACCAAATAGTAAACCAAGTAAAAACAACAACCAAGGTAATGAAAACTGGGCCAGTAACATAGAACAAGAAGAAAACCAGTTGGTAAAGGCAAACAAAAAGCTACTTCTTCTACAAACAAAAACAACAAGGTAAAAAACAAGACATGTGCAGTAGCAAATACAGAAAACAACAAACAAACAGATACAAAACACATGCATATCGCACATGACAAAATTGATACACAAGACAAAATCGTTGATAGCACAACATCAAATGATGTGAATGACAAACCAGCTAACAACAAACCCAAGCAATGGTCAGATTTATTCTCAAAGCTGAAAGGAGGCAAGGCAACCTTCTCTAACACAGCACCCAGAAACAAGATCTATTCTAAGAATGAAAATGCTCTTGTTTTTGACATTTCTAAGCTTACCAACATACCTACTAATGACATCATCTCAACCCTCTACATCAAACTGGGAGAAGATATGCTAGCAGCAAAAACTCACATTATCAGAGCCAAACGGGCTCTCTTAGAAATAGCCTTCTCAGATAAAGATAAACAACAACTGTACACTTCAGAAGGGATTACAATGTTTAAACAAACATTCTTCGGATATGTCCCAGTTAATCTTAAGCATACATTCCTTTCAGTTAAATTGAAAAACACACCAATGGGCAATAAAAAAGTTATCAATGAACAGATCAAGGAAGCTTTTCAGGATATTAACACCATTGCCTCTATAAAACCACTTCTATATGAAGGAACCCCAATATGCTCTGACCAATGGATTGTAACTTTTGAAATATCAAATGATCCAAACCTGATGGCCAGACTACCTAGACACACACATGTTGGTAACCATAAAGTCACTACAGACTGGAAGGAGGCTCCAAAAATATGTTATTACTGTGAAAAAACAGGACATATTAAAAAAGAATGTGCAGAACTTAGAGCTTCAATGGAACTAAGACAGTTACAAAAAAATCCTTAATGGAAACAAATAAACTTAACCAAAAAATGCAAACAGAAAATATATCCTACAGTCCAAAAAACCCATATATCTCAGATATGGTCACAGAACAAGATGGACCAAACACTAATGTACCAAATCCTAATCACTCAAAAGAAAACGACTCAATCAATACTATAAATGATCAGGATGTAACTTTTGAGGAAAACACAACCAGTATCTCTATTTCAAAAGATGGTTCATCTTTAATAGAAGTGAATCACAAGAACACAAATAATGAAACACCTGCTACAAACCATGACCAGGACATAACAATGGAACTATTGGACTGTAACAAAGAAAACAAAACTAAAGAGAAAGAATTTACTTTGGTCACTTCAAAAAAGAATAACTGAAAAGGAAACAAAAAGAAAACCCTTACAACAAGTGAGGAAAGTAACAAGAGTAGGACAGAGAATGCCTGAACAGGCTTCTCTTCCTACTAGTTAATCATTCTCACTCAGAACAAACTGCCATGTGGCCAACATATCTCTTTATATCTTATGATTAAAATTGCCACACTGAATGTCAAAGGCCTTAACAATAGAGTTAAGGCTCAAAAAACCCTAACACTTTTAAAGTCTTATAAGTTAGATATAATATTTATCCA
>CAJVQA010001267.1:0-26550 GCA_910591915.1 Cetraspora pellucida | reverse complement strand
CTCTAACTGCTGTGCAAGGTACCAAAGTCTGCCCTGTACGTTGGGTCTGACCGTCATAATCTTGGCCTTCCACGTAAAAATGCTTATTAATATAAATCAAAGATTCAAATTTTTTTTAAAAATTTAGCATTGATTATATAATTTGCTAAAAATTTAAAAAATTTTAAAAACTAAATACTTAAATTTTGGGCTTATAATTTTATAAATTTATTGTAATATTTATGCTTGCAAGTCAAAATTATAAAAACTCAAAAAGATTTCTATTAGCAAAAAAAATTGTAAGGTTATAATTAGTCTTTTATTTAAATCCAAGTCTCTTATAAAATACTAGTCTTTGATTTGTACTCAGGTCTCTTACAAAATATCATATCATATCAACAGAAGGAACCGTCAATGTTACATGTGTGAAATTATAATCATATTATAACATGTACTAGCAAAAAGATCTGGTATTGTAAAAATAAAGTTTTTTATATGTTGCACACCGGGCGAAGAATCAGTCGTGTAACATCGACGATTTCTTCTGTTTATCATATCAAATAAACTTACACCGACAAATTTTCACGATTGGCCAATTAGATTACAATATCAGGTGTAACGTGAAATCAAAACAAAAACTACTATTTTCTAAAAAAAAACGCCGTAACTCAAAATTTCGTCTATGTAACTATCTTCTGCGCATTAGTAAAAAAAATTCCTTGCAAAATTTTAGTTTAAATATCGTTATAATTATAAACTTAATGTACCGTTTTATGATTTTAAAATCAGGTGATGTTTATGATTTTACAAATATTTAGATTATACACATCACCTGATTTAAATCAATACCATACAAATTTAACATTAAACTTTCGTTTGAATATACCCAACATATTTGGTGTACACAAATTTATGGAAAAGACCGTTCTTGTCAACCACTGAATCCTGGCAAGGAAGATAAAATAGGTTCGGATACAAAATAAACTTTTATAATAAGCATGCGTATCGATATTACACGAATAAGCATTAATATTAAAAAGTTAGATATGAACAATTACGTATTTGTCAATGAAGATGGTTTGAAAGTACGTATCATATTTCTGTATTCAACTGGAATATGCATAAAATCTTATCGTTATAATATAAACAGTGTTGGCAGCAGAATAGAACAATAGAATAAAGAATTTAGAATAGAATAAAAATTTTGTCAATAGAACAAAAAATTGCCAACAAGATTATAATTAAATATTAATATAGCAATAAATAAAGAGAACATAGAGCAATAGAAATTAGAATAGAACAAGAAATTGATACGTATAAACTAGCCCCCTGATATTACATATATATCGATATAGCCGAAATCATAAACTTAACCGAATCGCCGAAAAAATCATTCCATATGATAATAGTTGTATCGGTATAAGCCGCTGGCCGGTCTAGTATTTAAAAAGTACTCTAAACTGTATAAATACAACCGTAAGTGTTAGGCCAATCAGAAGGAGACTATTTAGTCGCATTAGCCAGCCAGTTATGTTGTACCGATTATTTCTCTGCCCTACCTGCTAAGCCGGCTAAGCCGACTCAAAGTTGTATATATTATATGGGGGAATGGACTAGGAAAACTACCGTTTGAAACTTGCTTTCAAGTATGGGTTTTCCTAGTCCATTCCCCATATATCAGACATGTATAAAATTTGACCGTAGAAAGTCATGAAAATAAGAAACATTAAAAATCACATTTACAATTATATGATAAATCAGTTTTTTTAAAAAAATTAAAAATAATAATAATATAATTTAACTAATAAATAAGCAAAATACGGTAGGTTGTCAATAAACTGTATATTTGGCTACTTATATTTATAATTCGATATATACACACGTACTTGTTTGAAACTTTCACAAAGTCAAGGTCTTTTTATAATTATCAGATTTGATAAACCATAAAATAAATTTGTAACATAAAAGCTTTTAAGTGTATGAATATGTATATATATATATGATTTTTAATCTTTGATCATCTATGATAAATCCATCCCATTTTCTCCGTTTGAAATAGCTAATGTATTTTTTTCCACGGATGTTCCCTAAAAATAAATAATTAAATAACATAATTATTCAGAAGGAAATAAAAACAAATTAGAGACAGAATAATTGAAACATACACTATCAATAGCCATATAGGCATCTAAATCGGCGTCTAAATCATCAGACGTAACCGGCTTGCGACTTGTTGGTTTCCGACGACCATCTGAAATCTTGTTTCCACGCCCACGAGACACTGTATCATTGTTTACACTTCGTCCAAGCCTAGAGCGAATATTCCCACGCGAAACTTGCTTACTGTAATATGGAAGATCATATTTCCCGAGAATGGGGACATGCGTGAGGAAGAAAGAAAGAGAGTACAATAGGGATTAAGTCATGATGGCTAAGACATATGGTGATGGTTGGATAAAGTCGTAAATAAAACCACCAAATGACGTGGATTAAGAAAGGCCGAATGTATCGTACAAATTTTTTTTAAAAAAAAAAAAAAATTAAAACCTCAGATCCACGCAATACAAAAATATTACGGGTACGAATAAAATTTGGCTAACCACAAATTTGCGAATATTCACTCCTTTCTCAACAGTTGATGATGAATGTAAAATGCACATACACTAATCCACTGCGAGCAACACCACCAAGGCGATCCAAAATGGAACCACCTTCGGCAGCAGATGATCCACGCATACTTGATACCTTTTGTATAGGTTTGACGGATGCATATTTGATTCTCATTTGTTGTCCTGATCAATCATATTGTTACAAATAAATAAATCATTGTAATTAAAATAAAAATAATGAAAATAAAGACAGTTTACATACCATCAAGAGTCTGCCCATTATATTTTCTAAGTGCTGCTTCAGCATCCTTTGGATCATCAAACGTAACTTCTGCGTTACCTGTACTTCGTCCAGCACGATCATAATGCAAAATAACTTTCTTAACAGGACCACATTCAGAAAAAAGTTCCTACTCAAATCACATATCAATTAATTAATTGCTCACATTGAAATATAAATTGCATTTACACAGTACTGAATACCAACCTCGAGGTCATCTTCAGTCACTTCATAAAATAAGTTTTCAACGGTCAATTTTGTATTGCTGTTTGAATTTAATGTTCGACGAACATTCTGACGACCCTCCTTAAAACGAGCATCCTCGAAAAGGTCATGGGACCACTGCTCATCAATATTGCCTTTCGGAGGACGCTACATGTAGATCAAGAAAGGCTTCAGTACGAAATAAATTCCGGCTTTTGCATCTCCAGCCTGACCTTCTTTTGTAGACAAACTAGGTTCTATCGTCCGTCAACAAAAGGAATGGGTGGAGCTCCTGATCTGAGTCAGCTAAAAAAATATAGAAAGATCCTTATCACCTGCCGTTCGTAAGGTGCATTTCGAAGGTTCCTACTGCTAAAAGTAGTTCCCATCCGTGCGGTCGTAACGCGCCCTCCCCTACGAGATGTTTTGGGATTTCTTTTCTTTCCTTTCCTACTTTTCTTGACATACTCATCAAGAGCCATATCTAAAGTACCGTTCATTTAGTAACAGATTTAGTTTGGATGAGAAAATTGATAATAACTCAAACAGGAGGCGTAGTACTATTTTATTTATATATACGCTAAACCCTTCCGATTAAGCCCGGACGATCCTATTTAATCTCGTGACCATGACGATTATTAATTGGGTCTTTTATATTCTACTCTCAGTGTAATAAGTTTTTTCCTTTGTTTAAAACTATATAACACAGACGACACAGCACCTTTTGACCCCAATATTTTACCATCTCAAACTATTTGATTCATAAATTCTATTTCTAGTTTTCGAAACCATCTTTCAAAGTTTTCATCATGTCCGCTGCAGGCCTTGATATGTCCCTTGATGAAATCATTGCAAAAAAAAAACCTTCGAGAGGAAATAGGAGTGGAGGCCCTACCCGTGGTGGTGGCATTGCAAAACGTTCAGGAGGACCAGTTAGAAACACTCGATCTTCACTGGCTAGGTCTCGCCCTTACGCCGCAACTTCTACAGCAACAAACATCTCCGCTTCTCCCGAAGGAAAAATCCTTGTTTCAAACCTCGCTTACAAGGTGTCAGAGGCAGATCTTTGGGTAACTATTAAAAATGTCAAGCCATTATCGGTTGTACTACAGACAGACAAAAAAGAGACGAAGAGTTTCTTTCTTTGGTGACAAAGCTGGGGTTTACCTTCTTAACATAAACCTGAAGCGAAAAAGCGACCTTTGTACGAAAATTTTTATCGTCAACGGCCCTTCTTCGCCTTGTTGCTTTGGTACCTGGAGAATCAGAAATCTTTTCTACAACGTTTTCCAATCCGAACAACCTTATTGCTCCTTCTGAAAACAAACCACCTGACCGCTATCAAACCCTCCACACCCGCACTTCGACACCCCTAATCCCTTTACAACATCAGGAACTCTTCCAGACTATGATCGGTCCTGTACGCCAGGTTAACCTTAACTTTGACCAAAGTGGACGTTCGAAAGGTACGGCATCCGTCGTTTTTGCGCGAAAAAATGATGCAGTTCGGTCGGTTGAAAAACTCCGGAACATTACCCTCGATGGTTAGTTAATCTTGTTTATAAATTACATTAATGCTTTTAGCATAATTTTACCGGACATTTTATAATATTTTTTCTTGTTGATGTAGGCCGTGAATTGAAAATTGAATTTGTTGTCGCCCCCAATGCAAGCCCTATCAGCCAACGCATCGGCGGTGTCAATGAGTAAGTTTCATGTAAAAATTCAAAATTTTAAATTTCTTAAATTTTATGTTTACTTTTTTTTCAAATTTCCTATTATATTTAGAACTCGTTCTTCCGTACGTGGCTCAAATTCTACGCGTGGTTCAACACGCGCTCGCGGTGGCAGAGGTGGATCTCGCAGAGCAGATAACAGACCGAAAAAAACCCAAGAGGAATTGGATGCTGAAATGAGTGAATATATGCAGATTGATGAAGTACGTATTTTACTCTTTCAAATTTTTTTGATCTTTTATTTCGTATATTGTTAATAACATTCTTGTTGGTTATTACATAGGAATCATCTCAAGCACCTGATTCCTCTACTGCACCGTTGGCCCAATAATCTATAACATATACATACAACGTCAACTCATCCACGTGTCTACAATCATGTGATTTCCATATCCATAAACGCTAATAAGTAGAACCTCGTGGTTGGACGGCCCTTGCAAAAGGACGTGAGATTTTGCGTAAAATATAATGATTTACTTTGTTTTAACGAAATGTATAACATTTATTGGCTGAAGAAAATACATGACAGCTTATCTAATAAAATTATTGTTTATGTTTATATCATTAAGGCACAAAATGTTTTTATTATACAGTATTTAAATGTTCATTATTATTTGTCACAAGTAATCCAACATGTTTATGTTCAATTCAGGTAGCTAATATATTTTTTACATTAACGTATTAATTTAGTATTATCCCTTACAAAATCATTAAAATTCAGATTTAGTAAATTTGATTTATTTGAAAATTATTAAAATTAATATGTAGGATTACAGATAATTAGTAAAAGTTAATAAAAATATGAAACAACTAAATTAATTATAATAAAGCTTTATAATTGGGGCTTGTTAAATCTCGTTTTAGTCGCTTTTTTTGTAGTCTTAGTTACATATTACCATACAAAATACGATCAAATCTTATAATTGCACTTTATTGGAATATTCTAAAACAACTATTTATTTATATAGAATGTATGTTTAAAGATCCAATGTTTTTTATAGTTAGCACGTCACTTAAAGAATATACTAACTTCAAAAGCTAATAACTTTTAATCGAATAAGATATTAAAAATAGTTAAATCTATTTATTAAAAATTTTTTTTAATGTTTAAAATAAAATCATGCCTTTAATTTTTATTAGTACATATACTATATTATATAAAGACAAGCTTGTATTGTGTGTCTATTATATTATAATATATACAAATTACAAAAACTTAGACTATTTCATTTATGCTTTAAACTTATTAAAACTTTCTGTATTTTATTATATGGTTAATTTGGATTTTTGTTATTTTATTTTCTTTATTTAGTTTTTATATGTTTTTTATATTTTTTACAACAATTTTTTGTCTAAATTTTTAATTTAGTATATTTAATTTTGTATTTATTTTACTAATATATTTTTAGTAACCTTTAGGATCAATAGTATAACAGTTATGTTCTGAGATTACAAATTACAAGACTGCTGGTTCAAATTATAGTAATGACAATTGTAAAGATGTATTTCTAAAATAGGAAATTGCAACATTATGAGATCAGGAACCTAGGATGTTAATAAACAGATTTATTTTTAGAAATGACAAGTGACTTGTAATTGAGAAGTTATATAGTGAAAAGCATAAGTTATACAGTGAAAAGCATAAGTTAGAGTCTGATTTAGAATAACTGAAATTATAATACATAATGTGAAACTGAAAGTTTAACATTTTAAATACTATATGAATTCATATTAGACAGTTAATTCTGGATAGAAATTGGTAAAACTTTTTGATTTTAGCAAAAATTAGTATGATGATTGTTTTTGAAAAATTTAAAAATATAAACCAAGAAAGATAAAGATTCAGTGACTTTCAATATTGAAAACATTGTTCAGAAATATATATAGACATTAAAGATCTTGGTAAAAAAAATATTATATATATATATTTAATAAAGTTTTATATTTTAACTTAATATGTAGTTATTGTTATATGGGGTTTTTGTTTTGAAAATAACCTTACGACAATAAAAATTTTTTTTAAGTAAACAATGATTGAAGATTGTAAAACCAAAACAACCTAAATTTGATTTGCTGCTAATTTTAGATATGCTGATCATTGATCTTTGCAGATTTCAGAGTGCATTTATGCTAGACATAAATTAACTAATTAAAATCAATTAATGCTATAATATAAAAATAAGAAAATAATTTTTTTTACTTACACTAGTAAAATTTAATAAATTCGCCATGTTAAATGGCAAATTTATTAAATATTACTAGTGTTATTTATGCACATTTTTTATATCAAGATAGCCATCAAATAATTACCATATTCTATAGACTAACTACTAGTTTTATTAGCATCATTACACCTAAAACTGTGTTACAGAGAAAATCAGTCCTAGGACAAAAAATTGGGTTAAAATACATTGTATAGGGAATAATGATTGAAGAGCTTAATTTAAAAGATAGAAATGTTAGGAATACTTATTGAAGTTGGGTTGAATTTATGTTTAAAGGTATGATCTCATGAACACGTGTACTATCTATTAATTATTCACGTAATCATGATGTAATTTGTGAATAAGTAAGTAAAAACTGTATGATTGATTTTATATTTTATTATGTAATTAATGTAGAAGTCAAATATAGTATAATAAAATTTGACGTAATTTGGAAATCAATAAATTTTGATATAATTAATTTGGGAGTCAAATGTATGCATATAACGAACATAAAAGAATAAAGAAAAGAGTTACTTTTTGCTTTTATTCCAAGAAAATACTAAAATAATCGATAAAACACATACCTCTGTATTGTATTAGGGTATTGGCAGTTATCTTTCATTGTTTGAATATACAATAGGCCTAGTTATGGTCACATGATTGATCAATCGATCGGTTTATTGATCTATGTATGTTTTTTTTACAAACCTGACTTTTATACTAGTTGTGCTGATTTCTTACTCCAAGATATATAATTTAAGTAGCCTGCTAGAATAAGAGATAAATAAGAAAAGCCTAGGAGTTAAGTAGCTTTGTGCTAAAGAATTGCTAAAATTTGGTTAATGGTTAAAAAAAATTTTATATGATACTAAAAAGTATAGTATTGCATTGATCACTCAATAGTAGAAAGGAATCATCCATGTATGTTTTTATATTGAATAAGAGAATCTTGTATTTATAACTAAAAAATTTTTTATTTTAAGGTTGCGGGCAAAGAATGTCTTTATAGGGGTCATCAACATGTTGACGAATTTTTGTATATAAATATTTTTTTCGATCACTTGATAATGGTATGGAAGAAATAGTATTTAATTGACTATTTTTATCAAAACTATTACTATATAATAATTGAAAGAAAATTTCTTTACCACCTGATTTTTTTGAGACAAACTTTTCCAACTTCTGAACTATTAAATCTAAAATGATGGTATTGTTTTATATTTAGTAAAGATTTGAAGTTATTTTTAAAAAAAGAACTAAAATCATGCCAAACCCATCCTGTACTACTTTTATATTGAATTGCATTATTTCCTTTTGATGAATTATTTACAATAGTTTCTATATCATCAATAGGATTAATGCAATTATCTTTATAAACTTTTTTAATTTGTCCAAAAAATGAATCGCAAATGAATTTTGTGTGCCTGGGAATTAAAAAATTAATGATAACTTCTTCATACCAACCTAATGAATATAGCTATGACCAAAACCAAAGTGATAAATTCTTTTTATTTTGACCACTACAGTTATCACAAGTTACTCTTAATTTTTTTGCTCTTCCGGTTTGAAGAAAGTAATAAACCATATTCAACGTAGTATTAGCATCTTTCAAGACTCCTTTAGGAAGTTTGTTTTCATCAATTAAAAAATTTAATTGATAATTTTGTTCTCCTGTTTTGCAAACACCAAAAATATTTACAGAAAAAGGAAATTTAAAATAAAGTGAACCAACTTTTGTAGTAAATATGGTATATGAACACTTTGCGCCCAATTATAACAAATATGTGCAATATTTAGGTTATTTTTACTCTTTTCAATATCATTATTATAATGTTTTCTTTCAAGATCTGCAGCCTCTTTATGTTCATTATATTCAGCTTGAACTTTATTATACTCATCAACATTCTGTTTGGTGACCAACAATTTAGCTTTGAAAGAGGTGCAAACCTCACAAAAATCACTTGCACGTGGCTGAAATCGAAGATTAGGAACCATCTCGAGCCATAATTTTCTAAACGTGAAATAAGAAATAATTTTTTCTGATTCATTATGGGTAAGATAAAATTTTTTTTTATATTTATTATAAACTGAATTGTAGGTTTGGCCAGTAGGGAGATAAATAAAAACCTCAGAATCATCTTGATGCCATAATAGAAAAGGAAACCTGTGAATCGTTCCATATTGCACTAGAAATTGTTTAATTGGTAATGTTATGCTAAGGTCTAAAAAAACCCTAGACTCAGTTTTAGATGCATGTCTAGAATTTTTATGAACACGTTTGGTTAAACCATTTGATTGTAAATAATTTTGTAATGTAGAAAGTAAATAATTATTAATTCCATATAATTTTAAATATGTGGGCCTACAAAGAGGTAAAGAATAATTATAATTGTATTTATATATATGTTTTTGTGTTTTATTTTTTTCTTTTTCATCACTAATTTCAAATAATGTTAATTGTGATTTTACAAAAAGTTCAAGCTCACGTTCTTCTAAAGCTTTTAATTCAAAATGTCTCTTGAAAAAATGTTTAAACCCTACTTTTTCAAAACAAGTTCTAAGATCTTTCTGTTTTGTATGACAAGTACAATTATTAGAATTTTAAAAAAATGATTTTAAATCATAAAGCATATTCAAAACTAATTTATTTTCTTCATAATCTTCTAATTCTAATTCAACTAAATTATAAACAGGTCTGAAATTATCGATGGTTGGTAGTTGTGACATTTTTTTAAGAAAAAAATTGGTACAGTACAATAAATCTTTAGAAATTGAATAGTCAAATCCTTTTAAAAATACAAATGTTAATTGATATTCAACTAAGTTAACATGATATATTGTATATAATAGTTAATATCATCGTCATGTATAAATACAGATATAATGACACTTTTACCACTTACTTGTTCGAACTACATGCATATTACTTTGATACATTATTCCATGCTTTGTGCTGTAGCTAAATTAGACATACAATAAAACTAATTTAGGCCATTCTCAAATGCCACTCATTAATTTATGCTTGTGTTTGCTTTTAAGTTGCAATTTTTCCTATAGAGTTATTCTGATATGCTAGATTTTAAATTCATATTTTACTGAGTAAAATTATGAGTAAAAAAGTGATGCCGCAAAAACTCGATGGTCCTGTGACTAATCCAATAACAATAACATATTAATTTTCAGCTAAAAATCAATATCCATATTAATTCAAAGTAGAATGAATATAACTAAATTTTTGTGCTAAAAACTTTTGTGATTTCTGGTTTTTTTTTCGTCTTTACTTTTTTACTTCTGATCTTACAATCCAATTCAAGAAAAATCACAAGGCTCCAAATTTTTGCAATAAACTGTGACTTATTTATATCCAAGAAATATTTAAGAGCTTATATACTAGTAATATTCCAATTCTGTCTTGAGAAACACATTATGGGTAAAAAAAAAAATTTAAAAAAATGACAAAACTAGGGATTTGATCCTATCTTTGACAGGTCATCCGGATTCTATTAAATCCAGATTGAATCCATGTCAGATTAGATATAAAGCTAGCTTTGAGAATACCCTTATGTCTATTATTTGAGTTCTTTGACAAATCTGAATAAAAATCTCTGAACTGGATATTTAAATTTATCTATATTTAAGGATCAATTCAGATGGTCGGATTATGGATCGATTCTCTAGGCAAAATAAAATAATAAAAAAATATAAAAAACAAATATTCAGGTACATCTCTAGTCAATGTAAATATTCAGATATGAGAGCCAGCAATTTATAGCAAGATCAAGAGAAAGTAATAACACATGACAGCAGAATTTATTCTTATTGAATAATCAGTAAATTTGTGTAACGAAGCTTCATAGAGTCATTTTCAAGGCAAAAATATTGGTAGTATGAAAATATTGGCTAAATATTTATCTGCGATATCAATCATTTTACATTCTATTTTTAGATCTTCGGCAGATTTTCCTGCCAAATTTAGTCAAAAGATCTGGACTTCAATAATGCAATTTTTTAATAAGATAACAGATAATAAAATTTGTACAAAATAATCTTTGTATGTTATAGATTAATATTAAGCAAAAATCTTATTTTTGGTTGGAGGGACCTCGGAACTCTATTTTTAAGGCAAAGACCTCATATATAATATTTATTTTAAATTAGATTATTGTTATTATTTAGTTTTTTTTTGTTATTAAAGTTAATGTTTATAGCAGTTATTATTTTTATTATGTTTTTAATTATGCATTATATATAATTTGTATAAGAATAAATATATTGTTACAGTAAGAAAGTCTTCTTAACTCCTTACTATAACAATAATATGACTATAGAGATCCTTTACAGATTTATAGCAATATCCAAGAGGGAAGTATAGTTTCTTTAACTATTTAGCAATTATACCTTTTTCTGGGCAGTTTAGCTAAGACAATACATAGTTTATAACTTTATTGACTTGAGAGCAATAAACTTTGCCTATAGAAATTATTCTAAAGGAAGAATATCAATATAGTTTATAGGTAAAGATAATAATTTTATTAAAAAAATAAGGCTATCTGTTAGGTTTCTGTTTCTAAAAAATTTTTTTATACTTTATAAAAGTTACTAAACTAAAAGGTAGAAGAAGAGAGATATCTGTGACTTGCTTAACTTGGAGAAATTCTTAGGATTTATATATCTGTTAACAATCATTAAAGCTAAGTATCAAAGCTTAATAATTATTAGAGCAAAGTGTTAAACATTAGGTGTCAAGCATTAAGTGTCAAGTATTAAACATTAGATATCAAGTATCAAACATCAATTATTAAGTATTAAGCATCAAGTATTATGCATCAAATATTAAATATTAAATGCTATAATTAATTTGTTCTATCTAATATAACTAATAAATAATAATAATATTAATAGCTAATCAACTCTTTTCTGTAGATCATCAAAACAAACAAAATTAACAAAAAAAATTAAAAACAATATTGCAAGTTCTCTTTAATAATATAGCTTTTTTTTAAAATATTAGATTTAATATTGTTAGAATTAATATTACTAGAAATCCAAAAGCCACAAGTAGCTAGTTTTGGTTTGGTTGCTAGTACAAAGTTGGCAACCCTTGTAAAGAGTAAACAATTTTTGTTTATTTATTTTTCCGATTTGTACAAACTAATCAACTTAGACTATCCTTCTTAAAGTATCAAGAAGGCTATAGATTTTGTTTATTCAGTATTTTTTTTTTTTTATTTTAATATAAAATTTACTTCTATCAAAAGCAAACTACTTAGAAAACTTCAAGTTAGTTACAAAATTTTTTTTGACAAAAGTGAAGCATCACATTACTTCAGAAAAATTGTAAAGCACATGTGATCAATCAAAACAGTAAACATCAAAAACAAACAAGCAGCCATGTTTCAGATATAGAAATTTACAACAATCAGCAAAAGAAAACAATAAACATCAAGTCATATACAAAAACTAAATTAGGGAATAGATAGCCAAACAACAAAAATACAAAAATAGATCAAATGAATAAAGTAACCAAATGAAGATAATCAACAACCAAAGCCTAATTCAGCAGATGCAAGAAATAGGTAACAAACTGCATAGATACTTAAACTGCAATAAACTAAATTGCATCTTAAAAACATCTATAACTAAAGAACCAAGTAACTTAGAAACTATAGTAAAAAACTTAGCTCTTGATGATCCTCAAAAAATTACAGCTAAAGATCTACTACTATATAGTCAAATACTCAAAGTCCTAAGATATGTATTTGAAGAGGCTAAAACAGTATCAAAAAAAACTATTAAGAAGTAGGCCAGTAAAATTAAGATAGCAAGTTAAAATCTAGACTTAGTTGATTTTATATTAAGTTTAAACAAAGAAAAAATAAAAAAAGAAAAGAGCAAGATGGAAGAGATTGAAGAAAATAATAGAAATGAAGAAAATTATTTTAGTACAATATTAAAGAAAAGACGACAAGCAGAAGATACAATGATGACAGATACAAAAGTAAACAAGAGCATAGAGCAAATAGAAATATCTGACACAAAAAAGTATCAAGTAGTAGCACAACAAACAGAATTAACAAATAAAAACAAGAAGCTACTAGTAAGTAAAAATAACCATATAGAAGTGTTAGATAAAAAAGAGCACAAGAAGAGCCTGAAAACCTCGCAAGGAAGTATAATCCAAAGTGTCAAAAAAACAACCAAGCAGAAAGAATTAGAAATTAAACCAATAGCAACATGGTTAGAAGACAGCCTCTGGTTACCTAAAAACAGAATCTGTGACAAGAGTGCTTTCTTTAAAACAAAAATTGAATTCTTTAAAGTTTCAAAAAAAACTAAAAAATACCAAATCAACTATATGAAGTGGGTTCTTAGAGAAAATAAACATATCAAGACAATTGAAGAAGAATTTCAAAACAGTAATAGCTGGATGGTTGTTGATTTCGATTGTGAATACAGCAGAAGGACATTAAGTAAGCATATTAAAGAAAAAGAAAGAGACTAAAGCAATCTTATTTCAGAAAAGATTAAAATTTCAGAAAGGAAATTCAATGTATATTTTAAAAAAAGTAAAGAAGTAATAAAACTAAAATACAAAGAAGGATACCAAGTGGTCTTAAATTCACAAAGAGAGAAATTCAACTTACACCTTAAAAAAAAAGTAGAAAAACCTAGCTCTAGCAAAAAAAGAAAAGAAAAGATGAAAATTACAAGATATTTGATAATTTGGAACTTGCTAGTAAATGTCAAGTATGAAGAAATAGAGTATATATGCAGAAGCCTTGGCAACGTATATATAGTAAAAGTCAAAAGATCAAAATTCAAGACACTGGCAATAATCGAGGTTACAAGCAGTAATAATAAATACACCTTATAGTCATTATTATTAGATAATAACAAGTTAGTCTGAGTAACTCAAGAAGAAGAAAATTACAAATAAAGAAACAGACAAAGTCTTTATACAGTCAAACTACTAAAACTTCTCAAAGAAGCATCAGAGGTGTTGCTTCTGCAAAGTTTAAAAAGTAAAGATGCAAAATCAGCATATATTCCTACAAATAGGAATAGTAATCCCAAGAGATTTGCAATAATTACATTTGCAAGTCCAGAGAAATTAGAAGCAACACAGTTTAAACTGATAAGGTACAACAATCATAATTACAATGATGAGTGAAAAGAAAACAATACTCAGAAAAGAGAATACAAATATAAAGAAAGAAGGGAAAAATGAGAAATCAAAAGAAAGAAAACAAAATTGTGCAAAAAAGTGACACAGAAGCATCAACAAAAAAGTTATTATTAAGAATACTTAGCAGACTTGACAAATTAGAAGTGCAGAAAGAGAATAACAGCATGGTAGTAAGATAAAAAGCGGCAAATTACTCCTAATAGTTGCTGAAGTTAACTTAAAGTTAACAGATATAAAGATGTGTTCTTCTTTACAAGTTCGAGTAGTTGAAACAGAAATAATGCAAGAAAATATTCTATATCTAAAAGAAAACTTTAAAAAAAGATGAAGTAGAGCTATTAAATATAGATAACAGTAAAAAAAAAGAAAAACAAATAGATAAAGATAATTCTTAGCAAGAGACTAGAAATATGCAATATAGAATTCATACTGGAAGAATTTATGAAAATAAAAAGATAGAGCTCAAACTAGCAACACACAACATTAACAGTCTCAAAACAAATAATCAAAAAATAGAAGCACTGTATGAATGAATGATAGATAATGAACTTGATATTATAGGACTTTTAGAAACAAATATCTTAGCTAAAGGGTAATTTTTCTTAACAAGAAATTTAGAAGAATATAAAAGTTTTTGGACAAATGCATGTTTAGACAAAAAGAAAGGTTCAAGTATAGGTTTGCTAATTAGCAATCAGTAGGAAAAACACTTGAGACAAATAGACAGAGTAAACAAGTATATAATCTTAGCTAGTTTTATGTTTAAACAGCTAGAGATTATAGTTATAATGACTTACTTTCCACCAAATGAAAAAGAAAATTGAAGACAAATTCAAAAAAAAATTATAGACAAATATATTAAAAGACTTAAAAGAACACAAATAGTGATTATGGGTAATTTTAATAGCATAGTAGATGTTAACTTAGATAAATTGACAAAATCAAGGAAAAATCAGCCAAAACCAAACTTATTGCTAGGTTGGCTTGAAAGGCAAGAATTTAAAGATACATTTAGATTAATTAATTCAGAATCAAAAGAATTCTCATAGTCAAGTCAAGGTTTAGATTCAAGAATTGACTATATTTGGATTACAAAAGAACTAGCAAATGGTCTTTACGAAGCAGAAATTCAGCTAATGAATATATATATAAACAGTGATCATAATGCAATAGTAGCAAAAATAGAGTTGGATCACTTGATTACATCATACAGTGTAGCAGAAATTAGAAGAGAAAACATCAAAAGAACAGTAATTATATATGACAAAGAAACCAAAGAAGATTGGAATAACTATAAGCAAAATCTCAATAAGCAACTAAAAAAAAAAATTTTTATTCAAGATTTGAAAAGGTTTTTTCAATTAGAGGAAGACATTAGTAATAGGAGAATATAAATAAATAGTGTAATGCAATTAGCAATAACATTATTACAATAGCATACAAATACTTTTCAAAAAAAAATATATCAAATATAGCATTTAACAAAAGAAAGAAAACAAAAGAAGTGTAATTGGGGAAAATGCTTACTCAGTTAGGAAGATGGATAAATATTGGAAGAAAAAACATCAAACTAGATTATTTAGAAGACTACATAGAAGACCTAAATAAAAAAATTATTTTCATTAATTAACAGCACGGAACTTACATAGATCTGATGCAAAAAAATTGGTTCTGTAAACTTATTGAGGATTTAAAAGATTGGTAGAAGATACTTCATGCAAGAATAACTAGTGAATTAGACAATCAAAGAAGAAAAAAAATTGAAGAAAACATAAAAAAAAGATGCCAAATGATTAATAGAAAGCAAGACAAAATGCTAATAAGTCTATTAGATAAACTATCAAAAAAATTAAAATAGATAGACTAATAGGAGAGATAAAAGAACAAAGAAAATTATTTATAGAATCAACAGAAGTTTTAGAAAAGACAAAAGAACACTACCAAAACCAGTTTAAAGCAAGGCATTTTAACCAAGAAATCTTTAAAGACCAATGGTCAGAAGTATACAAACCCAAAAGAACAATAAAAAAAGAATGATATCAAGATCTGAAACAAAATATTACAAAAGAAGAATAAAGTAAAATGTTAATAGGCCTTAAAAAGAAAACAATGCCAGGAATTTCAGATATTACATATATGCTAATCCAAACAGCAAAACCTAAGTCCCAAGCAATTTTTAGAAATTTTACAGAAATTTGTATTAAAACAGGCAAAATCTCAGATAAATAGAAGATTTTACAGATATACCCAATTCCTAAAAAAATGGATTAGTATTACAATCTAGATAATATTAGACCAATAGCACTTTTAGAGACCTTTTAGAAGTGCATAACAAAAATTTTAACTAAAAGGTTAACAAAAAGTCTTCTGTAAAAGAAATATACTTAAAGGACCAAACTTCACAAGACTGCCAGGAAACTCAACCAAGGAATCAGTACACATTATAAATGCAATAATGAAAAATGCTAAAAAAGAACAACAATAAACTATGGTTAGTCCTGAAAGATATAAAAAAGGCTTTTGATTCAGTATCACTAATTGCTTTAAAAAAAGCAATGGAAAGAATTAAGTTGTCAGAAAAAACAATCTTAATAATATTAAATTTATTTTAAGACAGAAAATCTAAAATAATTACATATTGGAGACATACAGAGGTATTTGTAATAAATAATGGAATTGAACAAGGGAAGATACTCTCACCATTAATATGAAAAGTATTTTATAATCCACTACTAGAAAGAATACAGAATAATGTAGGTCTAGGTTATACAACAGTAGTAGCAATTCTAAATGACAATAAGCTAAACTACACAACAAAGATAAAATTATATCAGGTAGTAGTAGCATTCACAAATAATACAACATGAATAGCAAGTAATAAAGAGCAAATGGAGTATACATTACAAATTGCTGAAGATTTCTTTAAGCTCAATGACATTCAGATAAATGGAAAGAAATCAAAACTTATTATAATGAATCCAAGTGAACCGAAAGAAAATAAAAAGGTTAGATTGAATAACAAATGGATTTTTGAAGAAGAAAAAACCAAAATAACAAAATTCTTAGGAATTTGGCTAAACAATAAACTTAATGAAGGTCAAGTGAAAACAAGAGCCAAAGAATTAGTGCATTCTACAGCAAGGCTGCTCAATACCAAAAAGATAACAGGTGCTCAGATATTATATATAAACAATATGTGTATAGTGCCAAAGTTAGTATATATGCTTTAGGTATCAAAGTTTTCAAAAAGAGCAATTGATTCTATACAAAGGCCTATAATAGGAGTAGCTAAACACAAGTTAGGAATTGCAAAAACAATAAGCAATAGTGTAATTATTCATAGAAATCTAGGCAACTGCAATGCATTATGGAACCAACTGCTAATTAAACAAATCACAAGTCTGCATACATGAATTAATTTAGCAGGTCCTAAAGAAAAACTAACAAGAATTAAAATTAATTAGGGTTTGCTGCTATTAGAGGCAACAGAAACAAACTGGCAGAAAAACTTAGCAAAAGTATGCAGCAACTTATAGAAAAACAATTTAGCATATCAGCTAATGCTAAGAGCTAAAGAGCTATGAATATCATTTGATTTTAATAATATAGACATAAAAAAAACAGAAAAAAATTTGAAAATTACAGATGTGTTAGAGGACAAGTTTATATTACAAGTAGCTTTGGCAATAAGAAAGCTTAATATATTTTCAGTAAATTAACTTATCAATAAAGAAGGCAATAAAATGATTTTATGACAGCAGCTCAAACTACTAAGAAAAAAATCGAGCAAAAAAAGATCAGCAAAATGGTTTAAAAGAATCAAAGAAACTATGCTAGAAGACAAAAGTAGTAGACAACTCAAACCAGAATTTATATTGCCAAAAGAAAATAAAGAGTTATCACTGCAGACAACCTTAAACAGGTGCTTAAATGATAATAGAAAAAAAGAATGAGTTGTACTAAAGACACTATGAATAGGTAAAGAAAAAAACCTAATAATTAGGAAGATAGTTGCGAACACATTCAAAAAGGTGCTTACAGAACATTAGAAAACAAAACCACAAAAAAACAAAACAGGCAAGGTTTGGGAAAAATGTAATAGTTGTAATTTAGATCAAATTAGTGAACAGAAAAGCTGTAAAAGGTAGAATAATAAAGAAAACATTCAAGGCTCTCTATCAAGATTTATTAGTAAGAAAGAAGTGTTTAAACTCGAAATAGAACAAGAAATGATAAAGAAATTAGAATACAATAAGTTAATCAAACCAAGCAAACATGAAAGTCTAGTCAAAGAGATAGTGTATGAAGATTTAGACATAGAGCTTATTAAAAAACAACAACTTAGTCAAGTACTTAAAGAAAAGCTAGTTTATAAAAACCAAAAAAACAAACTAGAAAACAATAAAGAACTAATTTTCTATACAGACAGATTACTCAAGAAATCAGTAACAGAAAACTTAATAGAGAATGATTACATAAGAGTAGAATAGATACAAGTAAATAATAAAGAGGAAAAAGTAATCAATGAAGGTACAATTAGTGCACAAAATTGGCCTTTATTAACAAAATCAAAGTTGCTTGTAATGGTATATGCTGCTAATAACACCAAGAAAGAAAAAAATCAAGATTTATACTGATAGTGTAACAGCAATAGCAGGTCTCGACAAAGATAAAAAGCCAAAGTCAAGTAGACATTGGATCAAAGAAAAGAATTATAATCTTAAAAAAAGTATCTAGAATTACTTAGTTTAAAAGAATTAGATTTAAATTTAGTTAAAGTAAAAGAACATAGTTGTAACAAATAGAATGATAGAGCAGATAAATTAGCAAAAAAGGAGGGCAAAATAGATAATGCTGATAGAATAATAGAGGTACCACCTTCAAATTCAAATGTTTTACTCTGCTGAAAGAATTTAGTAATTGAAAGCTCGACAAGAAAGTTCATCAAAAATGTACTAGAACTTAAAGTCAGAGCAAAATAGAGGTTCACACCATCAATTCAAAAAACAAAACCAACTTTGAAAAAAGAAGAACATGACTGGTCAACATTATGGCAAAGCATTAAGGGTCAAAGTGAAACAAAAAGTACAAGTATGAAGAGAAATAGAAAATTGCAATGCTAATCAAATATATAAATGAAAACTACCTGTACTTAAGACCTTGGCACAAAGATGACTAGATCTATACAAAAACACAATTTGTATACTTTGTAATAAAGACTATGAAGAGAATTAAGACCATCTAACAACATGCAGTAAGCATAAAAAAAGGTGGGATGATACAGAAAATATGTCAATCGATTTGGCATAAATAGTACTTGCAAAAGAAACTCAGAAAAGAATAAGTAAAGAAGAACTTAAAAAGCTTTTATGAAGAATCTCAAAAAAAGAAAGATTAGCAAACAGGTCCAAAATCATCAAAGGTCTAATGCAAGGAAAAACTAAAAAGTCAGTACAAGATATTATACAATCTCTAAAGAAAACCAAGAACTTTATAACAGTGTTCACAAATGCAACATGAAATGGGTTCTTTAAAAACATATGAAAAAATGATGTAATATTATTGCTGACTAGAAAAAATTAGTAAAAATTAAAACCACAATTAAAAAAAAGAAAAATAACAAAAAACAAAACCTCCCAAGCAAGGAAGCACAAAAAGAAGAAAAGACTTTAAATATAGATAAACAAAATTGAGCTATAAGAGAGGAAAAAGTGAGGAATAAGGTTCAAATTCAGGAAACATGACTTAATTCAGTTTTTAGTTTTGTAAATAGAAACATAAAACCCTTCTTTCAAGGTTTTACTGGCTAGCTTGGTATAGCTCCAGACCAAAAATAAACATCTGGTCTGTGTAGCAAACCACTTCTAGGCACTTATAGAAGTAGCCAGGAGATGTCAAACCAAAATTTAAGCCAACTTTGTACAACTTGTATACAAGAAACTTAATAAAGATGATCAGCAAGGCTGCCTAAGTTAAAAAAAAAAAATAATAATAATACTAATAACTAATACTAATAATAATAATAATAATAATGCTAACAATTAATAATAATAAAATATATATTTATGAAACTAAACTAAAATATAATAATAAAATTCATTCTATAACATTTCCATCCTCTTAAGGAATTTGCTCTGCAAATTTATCTTTTAAGTTTCTAATCAAGAAAGTAAAAGCTTTGTCTGTAAGTCTTACAACTTGAGTAATAGCCAAGTATTTTGTCTAGTAAATTATAGCTTTTGGTTGAAGAATGAAAATCTTATAAATAAGATAAGCTCCTTTTCAAATATCTTGAGCTTTGCAAGCATTATTGGTTTTCTGTATTTATTCTTTAATCTGTTTATGATTAACTTTGTTTTTATAGTAAGAGTTTTCAAATAGTAGTAAGCTTTAAAAGTTTTGATCTGGTTTTCTCTTGACTTGGCATAAGTAGGAAGTTTTTCTAAAATATTATTAAGTTTTTTCTTCTAGGTTGTTTTTTTAAAAGGCAAAATTTGAAAGGCTTCTGAAATTCAAAAGTTTGTATAAGCTCTTCCTTTATTTTTGCAAAAGGATTTTGTTTATCTAATTCTTTTTTTAGAATAGAAATCAAATTATTAGTTGGTTTATTCAAACTTTTGATAAGTTGATTAATTTTATTTAAAGCTGTTTCTTCGAGCTGTGATAAAATATAAATAATTTGGTTTGGTATTTGGTTATCTTATAATATTATATTTTGAAAGAAAATTCCTAAATTGTATTGAGCAGCAGGGTCTTGCCTCCAAATAGAAATAAAATTTTGTAGGGTCTGAATAGTGTTAGGTTGCAGAATAATAAGATTTATTTTTAAATAGCCAAATTGTTAATTTAGAAAAATTTATATGATTTGGTTGTTTATATATATATTTTAAAGTAATATAGGATTTTTAAAATGTTTTTTATTATGTTACTCTCTTTTAAATTAAATTTCTTTTAGAAATTCGCTAAGTTTCAATAACAACTATTGGTTTTTATATCTGTTTCTTATAATATTTTGCTAATCGATCACTATTGTAATAGTTTTGTAAATTTTTTACTTCTTTATTTTATAACTTATAAGCACTATTTTCTAATTTCTTATGAATATAAATAGTCCTAGTTATTTATTCTTAAATTTTGCTAATCTTAATATTTTTAGTTTCTTTCATTGAATCTATACTTTGTCACCTACTTTGAATTTCTGCACTTTGACTTTTGCATTAAAGTATTGTTTCTGTTTTTGCTATAACTTATCAGTATTGTTTCTTGCATTCTTTTGCAATTAGAGTAATTTGTTTATTAGCTTATAAACTCTATGTAGAATATTATCTTGTAAGTTAATATTTTTACTACTTTCTGGTAATAGTTTAATAGATATCAAAGCTTCAATTAGAAGTATAGCTTGTTAACTATAAATAAGTTAAAATAGAGTATATTCAGTAGTAGCATGCTTTTTTGTTTAGTATGCCAATAATACAGCAGAGATATAAATATTCTAATTATCTGTTCCTTTTACTTTAGCAAGAAATTCACAGAGTGTTCAGTTGAATTTTTCAACCATGCTATTTGTTTATGAGTGATATGATAATGAAAATTTATGTTTGATTAGAAATCTTTTGCATAATATGCAAATAGTTTTAATAATAAAGTATATCTTTGATCAGATAAAATAATTTTAGAGGTTTTATGTCTACAAAATATTTCTTTAAAAATAAATTGTGCTAGTGTAGTAACACTAGCATTAGATACAGCTCAGACTTCTGGCCATTGTGTTAGGTATTTAGTAGCAACAATTATATAGTAATTATTTTGTTTAATAAGAAGAAAAGATTCTACTAAATTAATACTAATTTATTCAAAAGCTTATTCTATTTAAATAAAATAGAGGAGTTTCTTTCTTCATCCTTTTTGACATTGTTAACATTCTATACAAATATGAACATATTATTGTACATCTCTATATATTTAGTCCTAATAATATTATTTAGCAATCTTGTAATATATAGCATCTGTTCCTAAGTGTCTAGCAGTAGGATGCTTATACATTATATATAAGATAAATTCTATTTCAGACTATTTGATAACTCTAAGAGGATGAGTATAATCTTTTCTGTTCTTTTTATATAGTAGTTCATGCTTTGTTTCAAAATGTCTGGCTTGTCTAATTAGTTGTTTTTCTTCTATATCTGTTAATTCTTTAGGCAATATGTCTAATTCTAAATAATTATATAAGTTAATATATTGATCCAAATTCATTGAAGTAGTATTAGTAATGTTTGAGTTGGTAACCTTAAGAGTACATCTATATTAGAATAAACTCAGTCTGGTTTATAAATAATTTCAAAATTATAAGGTTGTAATTTATGTATTCATCTTCCAATTTGTCCTTTAGGTTCAGCTGTTCTTAACTATTTAAGAGCATAATGGTCAGTAATAAGAATAAACTTTGCAGTCTCTAAGTATTTATAAAAATGTTCAATTGCCCAAACTATAGCAACACATTCTAATTTAGTAGCACCATAGTTCATTTTTTTTTTTAAAGACTTTTACTTGTATAGGCAATTGGGTGCTCTTTTTTATTTCTTCTTATTTGGCTGAATGTAGCACCAAAGTCATAATAAGAAGCATTAGTTGCTAATATAAAGGAGTACTTGAAATCAGAATAAGCTAGAATGAAAGCAATAGTTAGTCTTCTTTTTAATTCATTGAAGGCTTTTTGTTGTTTGAAGTGCCATTCATATACAATATTCTTTTTTATTAAATGATTAAGAGGTCTGGCTATGCTTGAAAAGTTTTAAATAAATTGTCTATAATATTTAGCAAGTTTTAGAAAAGATCTATGTTGAGTTACATTTTTAGAAGGTTGTATATTGTGAATAGCTTTTATTTTCTAAGGGTCTGAAGCAATTCCATTTTCAAATATAATATAGCCTAAGAAGGGTAGGCTCTGTATCCAAAAGTTACATTTCTCAATATTAAGATGTAATTTGGCCTTTTGAATTCTGATAAAAACTTTTTGTATATGTTTAAGATACTTATTAAATGTTTTTGAGTAGACAATAGTGTCATCTAAGTATACCACTACAAATTTCTATGCAATTTTGTTATAAACTCAGTTTATTAATTTTTGAAAGGTTGCTAGAACATTCAAAGTCCAAAAAACATTATATTAAATTCGTAAATGCCATATCAGGTAATAAAAGCAGTTTTTTCTTGATCTTTAGAGTTTATATCAACTTGCCAATATCTACTAACAAGATCTAGAGCAGAGAACCATGTTGATTCAGCAAATGCATTAAGCATTTCATTTATTCAAAATAAAAAATATGCATTCTTCTTTGTAACATCATTAAGCTTTCTATAGTTTATACAAAAACATAATTTTCTATTCTTTTTTCATACTAGTATAACAGAAGAGGCCCAGAGACTACTAGAAGGTTTAATAAGTTTATTATCAAGCATTTATTGTATTTCTTCTTTTATAAATATCTGTTCTGTAGATGGCATTAAATAAGGGCATAATCAAATAGAAGGGATATCTTCAATATAGATTTTATAAGTAACCAAATTAGTATGATCTAATTTAGTTATATCTGATGCAAAAAGGTCTGAAAATTCTTCTAATAATTTTCTAAATTTTTGTCTTTGTTCTGATTGTAGAGGTCCAATATTTATAGCTGTTTTAGAGGTCAAAATGTATTCTTCATAGAGAATACAGGTCTCAATAAAATACACCATTTGAAATATAAAATTGCTAGGATTTGTTTCAGGCTTGTTTAGGTCATCAGAAAGTCTTTTATCTTGCTTAGGATTATTTAAAAATTTTGAGGTCTCAAGAGGGTTTCAAATACATTTTCTTGTTGTCTTATATATTGAAATGGTTTTGAAAGAATTGCAGAATCTGCATGTTGGTATCTTGTAATAATTGAACTTGTGTTTGTAATTGTTAAATAAGTTGAACTTGTTGATCCAATCAGAGTTGCATCTTGGTAATAGATTCAATATAAATAGAATCTGGTTTTGAAATAAGTTTGAAGTTTAGTAAATATACTAATGCATTTTGCAATCACTATAGTATTCTTTATGTTGGTCTAATTCTTCTTGATGCTTAACATATAAGCATTTCTTGCAAAGATCAACAGGAGTACTAAAATTTCAATATAAGGTAGCAAGAGCAAATTGCCAATTATATTCTAGATAACTAGTATCAAAGAACTTATCTAGTATTTGTTGAAGAAAAAGTTCATTATTCTCTTTAAGGGTTTTTTGTTTTTCTTGTAACATTAGTTTTATGTTATCATTAGACCAGAGTTGACTAAAATGGTCACCAACTTGGGGTTCAAGAGCTTTGATAATAGTCTGGTTACTTTTCTAAAAAAGAACAGCAGCAAGACAATATATACAAGTCTGATTTAAGTCATATTGAGATTCAGCACTTTAGTTAGATTCTGTGTAATATCTGATTCTTGTTCACAAATTGTAGTTAGGATTATAAAAAACATTCTAACTAGCTTTATGAGCATATAAGTGCCCAAGCTCACAAAACCAAAATCCTTTATTAAGGCTTTCTAGTTGGTATATTTGAGAATGAGTTTCTGTTTTTTGGCATACTTTATATTTTACAAGTAGCTTACAGTCTTCATCTTGTGTATAAAAATAAATATTTTAAGGGTCTTCTCAATCAAAAGCATAATGAAAGTCAAAATAACAAGCATAACAAAAAAGTTGATTGTTAAGTGCTTTTAGAAACTCAGATCTTTCTGAAATATGACATTGGCAACAATAATGAGTACATCTATGACTATAATGAAGTAGTCTTTGGAATTCTATTATTTTAGAGTTATAGTCACACTTATATGAATAGTTTTGCTTCTGAAGGTTAGCTAAAGAACAATCAATGCTAATATGTCTATAGCTGTTGTATAAGTTACAAACATTTTGTGAACAGGCTTTATAAAAATAGTCAGGTTAATTGCAAATATGACAACTGGCTCTTTTTGGTGATTGTTGCAAGCAGTAAGTGGCAATATATTCAGATTGTTGGAATGATTACAAAGATTAGTAGAACATTGTGCAAAAAGATGATTAGATGATCCACAATTTTTACACACATGTGCTTTAGGTTGTTTGGTTTTATACTTAGATTGGTAAATAGTCTATTCTTCTAAACTATTGCTAAAGAAGAATAGTTTAGCAGGTTTAACAGGTTCAGCATTAAGAGCATATGCTTTTAAAGATATAAGATATTTCTGTTTATAAAGCTTAAGCTTATTAGGATTAGTAACAATAAGTTGAGCTGAAAATAGTTGGTCATTTTCATAAGTAATAGAGATGGCATGCTTTTTACCTTTCTACTTAAAGGCATAGCATTTGTTTTTCTAATTGTAACTAGCTTCAACTTTCTTGAACTAGTCATTACAAAGAAAGATAGAATATGAAGTAATATCTACTATCTCAATAGTTACTGAAATAGTAATCTGGTCAATAGTAATAGATAGATCTTAAATGACTTCTAAAGGTCTAGTAAAGTTGCTAGTAACTGACATAATAAGGCTAGAGAAGACTTGTTTGATTTTTAATCTTAATTCTTTAACTACCTTGTAAGCAATTATGCTTACAAAGGACTACTGTCAATAATAGCTTGATAAGGTCTGTTTTTAAGTTAAATATTGAATAGAGAGTATAATAATATTGGCATTTTTAGCTTCTTTACTTAAGTATACAGAGAGTGCAGTATGAATAAAAGGATTGGCTAACAAAGTTTTCCATTTTTGAGAACTAATTAAAGAAGAAAAAGAGAATGTTTAGTTCTGATCGAAATAGTGAACATCATAATAATATAGAGAAGAAGATCAATTAAAGAAGTATTTAGAATGTTCAGAACTTTTATTTTTTTTGATAATTTGATAAATAGTAGTTTTGTTCATGAAATTGGCTTTTATTTCAAAAATAATCTTGACTTTTTGATCAAGAATAATTATGTTGATTATCTTTAGTAGCTCTTTGGTTATAGGAGTTCTGTTTCTATTCTTTATCTTTTTTTTTAGTAATGCAATTAGAGATAAAATATTCAGTGCATTTATAATAAAAACAAGTAAGTAGTTGTTTAAGTTGAGATGCTTAGGTAAGAGCTTTAGCATAGTTAACAGAAGCAGTAAGAGAAGCTTGTTGTTGCTAGACTAAATTAATACTAAGTTGAGCAATTTGGTCAGTTAATTGCTTAATAGCTTTGTTTGTTTCTGAAGATATCCCTTAGATTGTAGGCCAACACAAACAAATTTGCCTGCATTTTTGCATTTTTTTAGCTCTGATCTACTTTTTTAAATTGTTAAAATATATAAATAAAATTTGG